>WWNC01000044.1:9567500-9610000 GCA_011125475.1 Melanerpes aurifrons
CACAGCCACCTTTATGGAAAAACATGTATCCCACAGAAAACTTGCCAGCCACGTGCAGGGTGGGTGACAACACCCATTCCATGATGGGGCCTGGACTATGGCGTTAACCAGTGCTGAGGAGGTCAGGCAGTGGAGCTATACCAACAGCCACGCAGTTCCACGCTACTGTGCAAGGAACACACCTAAGTAACCTGCCATATTTATTTTTGCTAGCCTCCAGGGCTTGCCTCTGACCAGGCCTGGCATGCTTGGCAAGATGTAAAAAACAGTGCCACAGCTCCCCATGGGGATTGGTGTGCCTGGGGAGCAGGCCCGTGCCCCTGTGGGTGGTGGGGTTTAGAGCCACTTTTGAAGGTGGTGAGGGGAAATGGGTAGACCTGATAGCCCAGGAGGCTACGGTGGAGCATATACGATCATAGTCTACCAGGCCTGGTTCCGGCCTAACAGACTGTCTAGGGTGGCTCACGATGCCAACCACGGCAGCAGAGGAGAGAGAACGTGGTGGTCCATCTACCCCCACCCGGAAGACCCTCTCCTGCCCTGGGATGGGATGTATCGGTAGGTGGGAAGGAGGCTGAAAGGGACATTTACATCTTTGAACGGGATCTGCTCCTCCAGACACGGGTGGTGCGCTGGGCTGCTGCCGCCGCTGCCTGCCCGCGAAGCCCCGGGTGGCGGCCCCGGCGGGGCCTGCCCTTCCGCCGGCTTCTCCTCAGCGACCGGCCTGGGGAAGGGGCCGGTGGCTGAGCGCTCCCGGCCGCTCTTCTCCGCCAGACCACGAGCGGGCGGGAAGCGGCCTCCGGCCGCCAAGGAATCTCCGCCACGGGGCTCTTCCTCGCCCTCCTCCTCCTCCTCCTCCTCGGGGGGCTTGTGCCCCTCAACGTCCACTTCGGGCTCGTCCTCCTCCTCGTCGTCCTCGTCGTCTTCGTCACTGCTGTCCTCGCTGGCGAAGCTGCAGCTGGTGCCGCCGGGCGAGAGGAGGCGGTGCGGAGGATGCGGTGGCGGAGGGAGCGGGTGCCGCTCGCACCCCGCGTCCTCAGGCGGTGGTGGCGGCGGCAGTAGCAGCTGCAGGGGCGGCGGCGAGGTGGTGCGGGGCGGACCCCCGCCGTGCAGCTTGGCCAAGCTTTCCGAGTCCTCTTTACCGCCCACCGGTCGGAAGGCGCTAGAGTGGTGGTACCCGCCGCTCGCCTTACGGCCGGCCACCCCTTCTAGCAGGTGCGGGTGGTGCGGTGGGACGCGCCCGCCCCCGCCGCTACCGCCCTCAGAGGCGGCGGGTGAGGCGGGCTCCGCGCCGCCAGGGGGCGACTCGAAGAGTGGGTCCCGCGCGGCGGCCGCAGCGGCGGCAGCAGCGGGCGGGGGGGCGGTGGCGGCGGGCGGCGTGCCCAGCCCCGCGGTACTCCCTTCGCCGCCGGGCTCCGAGAGGTCCAGGAATGCCTGGCGCAGTAGGCCAGCCCCGTCGCCCAGCGAGCAGCCCAAGGCCCCCGGGGGCTGCGGGGGCGGCTGCAGGTAGGTGGGTACTGGCAGCCCGCCCGGTGTGCGGGGCGGCCAGAACATGCAGAAGGGCGGGTAGAAGGCGGCGTCCTTCCTGCCCGGCCAGAAGAGCCCTGAGAGACCGCCCCCCGCCGCCGTCCCCGCGCCAGCCTTGTGTGCTGCCGCACCGCCGAGGGCATCGGCCCCGCCGCCGCCTTCCTCCTTCTTGTGGCAGAGGCCGAAGGCGGCGGCGGGGAAACCGTAGGGGTGTGGGAAGAGCCCCCCGCAGCCGGGGAACTTCTGGAGCACGCCGCCAAAGGAGCCCTTGCTGGGCACCGGGATGACCGGGTAGCTCCGCGGGCTCTTGCCGCCGTGCCCTGCTGCTGCCGCTGCCACGGCCTCCTGCAGCTCCTCGTCGTCCTCGAAGCGCGGCCGCTTCTGGTGCAGCTCGGGCGGGGCGGCCAGGAGGTGCGGGCTCAGCAACCCGCCGCCTACCACAGCAGCCGCCGCCTTCACCGAGCCTAGCGGGTGACAGGCGGCGGGGGCGGCCGCGGCGGGGGCGGGAGGAGCGGGCGGCAGGGCCCGCTTGCGGCTGCCGCCGTTGAACATGGCCTTGACGTCCTCCCAGGCGAAGACCAGCTCGTCCTGGGGGCTTTTATCGGTGAGCTTGAGGTGACGGCGCCAGGAGTTGAAATTGGCGGCGTCGGGTTGCGTATACTTGGCGTCGGGAGTGCGGTGGGAGTGGAAGATGAACTTGTTGGGCGAGAAGTACATGCTGCAGTAGCTGCACTTGATACATTTGGCCCGGGAACTGTTATAGCGGGCCGGGATGAAGCTGCCGCGACAGCCCCAGGCGCACTCGTGGGACACGTCGAAGGCGAAGTTATCCGGCAGTTTGGGCGGCCGGTTCTCTCCCAAGAAGGATTTGCAGAGCCTTTCTGCTTCTCGCTTGGTGATCATACCGCAGCGGCGGGAGGAGATGGGCATGGCCCCGGCCCGCCGGAGGATCTCCAGCTGCACCGGTGTGCACTGCACGCAGGTGATGCCCAAAGCCACCCGCCTGTTGTGGATCTCGTTGTAGCTGAAGTTTTTAAGGAGGGTGTTGGAGATCTGCGCTAGGCACAACCGCTCCTGCCCGTCGATGACCAGGGAGACGATGGGGATACCGTAGAGGATCACCTGCCCCACCTGGTTGGGCTTCATGGTGGCGTGTCCGGCCCTCGGCTGGCTCATGGGGTCCGGCGGGTACGCGCTGGACGGCGACGGCAGCAAGATGTCCGTGGGGCCGGGCAGCGGGCTGGTCGCCATCGTCTCAGCGCCGGGGGTGCTGCTCAGCTCCAGCTGCGGGTGGAGAATGGAGAGAAAGACACAGCACCGTCAGTTGGGGACCCACCGCGGGTGGAAGGGGTCCCTGCTGCAAGCACACACATATCCTCGAGTTTCCCGACGTGGGGTAGCTCGACCCCAGCGACCCAAACCCCCTGCTGGTCTCTTCGGGTTCTAGCCGGGGCTGCGGGCCACTTGCTTCTTCCCACACTGATTCTCTCATGTGCGCATCCCGCCGCAGGTGCGGAGATGACAATAAATGAGCCAACCGCCCCGTGTTAGGAAGATGCCCCAACCCACGGGTGGTTCATCCCAAAACACGTATCAGAGTTGTATGTCCGCCTCCCCGACCTGGAACCCGTGGAGGCTGCTCTGCAGAGCCTCTGTCGGCACGGCGCCCACTTCGCGCCCCTGTGGTTGGCCCCACGGATTCATCTCCCCGCACCCCCAGCGGCGGGAAAGCCCGAAAAAGGAATAAATAAAAAAAAAACCCAATAAATTTTTTCTATGCTTTCTGCGGCTACCCGCGCATCCTCCCCGCCTAATGCTCTTTACCTCCGCGGCCAAGCTCTACCGGTCCCTCCGTCGGGAGGGAAGCACATCCTCACCTCGCCGCCGCGTAGCAGCGAGCCCAGCCGCAGCCTTGCCCTCGTTGCGGCGGCTTCAAGCGCGGAACCTCCGCGCCTCGCTGGGCGCGCGGCGGCCCCCCCGTGGGCTGGTTACGTCAGTGACCGGGGGGCGGTGAAGACTGGTGGGGGCTTCGTCTTCCCCCTCCCTCCCTCCTTCCTTCCTTCACCGCACCGGGAGGGGATGCGGACACCCCGTCGGGGCACGGCCTCCTGTCGCAGCCCAGCTCCGAGCTCATCTGCCAGCCGGCTCCACGCACGGTTTCCCGGTCAAGAGACGCCGGATTTGGGGACGGAGCCGTTGAAGGAGGGATGCGCGCTGGCTATCTTCGCTTTTTTTTTTTTTTTTTTTTTTTGTTTAATCTTTTCCCCACAACGGTCTGAGCCGAATCGCTTCCAAAACAAAACCCCAAACCAACAACCCTAAATATGCTGCTTAGAAAGCCCCGTCATTTCAGAAACTGTATTCTTTAGCAGATCTATCTGAAATGACTTGGCGGGCCGGGAGAGTTAAAGAAAGGGGGGAAGCTGATTTCTAGCCACAACCTTATCCTCATGGGCATCAATAGCTGCTGTGACCCGCAGTCCACTTCCCAAATGCACTGGAGTGATTCACCAAAACCACTTTCAGGAGGAGCAGTACTCGGGTTCTCACTCCCAGAACAAGGCGCAAATACATTCTGTTTTATTCTAATTGCCTTATGCCCACAATTAAGGGATAAACCTCAATCTATCAAATGGTCTTCAGCATCTGTCTTCCTCCTTCCCCCGAAAGATGAAGAGTACAGTAAAAATGTTGATTTTTTTTTTTTTTTTTCCCCACTGTCTACCCTGCAAAAGCTTCAGTAGACTCGTGGGTCCTCCCTGCTGCTCCGTGCAGCAAGGAGAAGGGAGCCCAAACCCGCTCAACTCCCGTCCTTTCCAGAGAGGAAAACTGCGAAACAGGCTAAAAAAGGGAAAATAAGTTAATGAAAAGCCTAGCTAAAACACGTAGGACATCTGGACGGTTAGGTGTTTCCTAATTCTCCTCTGATTTGGTTTCTTCATTCTACAAAAATACTTCAAATTCTCTCTCTCTCTTTTTTTTTTTTTTTTCCCCTTTTTCTCATGCACATGACCAATACCAAACCTTTTTGCACGTTAGCCGCGAAAACTTGATGTTCGGGTTTGTTTGGCTTTTAAAATTTTTATTTTATTCGATTTTTTTTTTTCATTTTCTCTTCCTCCCCCGCCCCAGACCTTACATATTCAGGTGAAAATTTCACGCTCGCTGACTCCTTTTGCTTTCTAAACCCTGGGCAGTTAAATGGCAGAGACCCCCCAGATCTCACAGATCCCCTCCAACTTTGGGAAGAAAATAAAAATAAAAATCACACCTCTCCCTATGATTTCAGTCACTTATTAAACCTGCACGCTCCACTGTCACACGGAGGATTTCTTCCCCCTTTCTCTCCTCCCTCCTACTTTTCCCCGAACCTCTTCTGTACGGAGGTTGCTGCTTTCCGTGAGCAATAGCTACAAGCCTCACATTGGTGACATTTTAATCAATGCTTCCTAGCCAGACTGACATGAATTTTACACTTCAAAAGTCTCCTCCGCCAGCTAATTGATTCAAATTGTTTTATTGGTTAAACCCGTGTCACACATTGTATGATCTATTACCACGCCAGAGAGAAAGTCTCCCCTCCTGTCTTCTCTCCCTGGTCGGCACCAGGAGGGACAGTGAGTTTTTAGGCAGAAAGTGCCAGCTTTGGCGGGCTGTCGGTACCTGCATCCCCACATCAGCCGCCGGACAGCGCACTTCTGTCTCTCGGCGACCCGGTGGCTTTCCCTCGACAGTTCCCGGGAGAACCGGGAATGGACAACTTCGCCCCAGGCTATGAGCCCAGCGTTGGTAGGGGACGAAAAGCGAGTGCAGGAGGCGAAATGGATGAGCGGATTTTGCAAAGCACTTTCAACGAAGCAGCCCCCCGAGCTCGGTCCTCGTAGCTCGGGAGAGGCTGAAAACACAGACTCGGACCGGGGCAATCGTTAGCCGGAGATTACGTTTTATTTAGTAAATGATTAAACGAAAACCAAAACTCAGCTTTTCTGTTCACCTGCTCTGTGCTATTGACCTCCTCGAATTCCATTGGAAAAAACCGAAAGGGTTACTAAGTTTCTTTTAGAGGGAAAGCTGAAACCTATGGGACAGGGCCTACTAGTCCCCACGGACTAGTCCCCACGGACTAGTCCCCACGGTGCAAGACCCTCTGCAGACACTGCCCGCAGTCGCACCGAGGGGCTTTGGCTCCGTGGAGTTCTCCGAAGTGGGAACAGACACTGACCCACACCAACACCTTCGAGAAGCAGGGCGAGATATGTTCTCACATACCGTTCTCTACTTCTTTTTGAGTACTTAATTCTTTTGGGGACCCCAGCCAAGAGAAGGCATAGGTGTTGAACTTTGCTTCCTGGAGAAAACTCGATCCACGCTGGGGCCGGGTGGCTCCCGCAGGTGGTCTCCGGGCTGGCGAGTCCCGCGAGGCTGCTCCGGCCGCAGTCGAGCCCTTTGCAATCCCCACGGGCCGGCTGGAGCCCAGCCTGCGCCCTAAGCGAGAGGCGGGGGGGTGGAAGGGGACGAGTGTGGCATCTCGACCTGAAGCAGGGTGCTACACTGCTCCTCGGTTAACTGCAGACCTGGGCTCCTGTTCTGTTGTCACCTCCAATTACTCGCGTTCGCTACTTGCTGTTGTCGTTTGCAACGGCTGGGTTGGAGGCACCTCCTAGGAGAGGAAAGGGGAAAGTGGACAAACTTTTCCCAGAAGTCTGGGAAAGGTAGGCACGAATCCTAGTTCCTTTTCCATCTTTCTCTATCATTATTCTGCTGAGCGAGAGGCGGCAGCAGCAGCTCCCCTGGCTGCTGATTGCTTCGTTAAAAAAAGGAGCATCTGCGAGAAGCGGCCAAGTTTAAAACCCCCCAACCTCACGGCCTATATTTACTTCCACAGCGCTTAAATATTGTAGCAGAGAGGCCACGGGGAGCAAGATAATCTTGGTGCGTTTAAAAAACCACAGAGAAAACCACCCTCAGCGCGGATCCATTCCCTCCCTCCCCTTCACATCCCATTGAAACTTGCGGTCGTGTAAGTAACGGACACACAAGGCATCGCTATGAAACCGTTTCTCCTAACAAAATTTGGGCAGCAAAGGAGGTTTTATAAAGACCTTTTTCCCCCTTGCTTCCCCTTTTTTGGGGGGGGAAGGGAGGGAAGGGAGGGGTAGGAGAATGGGCGTGGGGGGAGTAGATTTCGCTGGCCCTTCTTGGTCTAGAGCAAAGCTCTTTTTAATATATATACTTTTTTTTTTTTTTTTTTTTTTTTCCCAATAGCGTTTTGTTATATTAAGCAGAAAGCAGAGAGGGCATGTGGAATTGAGGTGGTCCCATCTGGAAAACCCCGGAGCTCATTTAGATCACATCACTTCGGGCTTTTGTCTCTGCTCTTGAATAACCCGGCTAGACACAACAAAAGGGCAGAGATCTTTTCTTGGAGTTTTCAGTAGCAAGAGGACGTCTCGGAAAGATGCGTCTATAACCATAACAACGGGAGGGGAAAAGACCCAACGCGATCTTCTCCCGACTCTCTAAGAGTTTAGGGATGGCGCATTTCAGGGTAGTTTGATATCCGCTGAAAACCATCAAGGCGACTGAAAGGAAGGAACCTTGAACGGCATCTTTTGTCTGAGGGAGCTCTCTTAACTTCTCAATTTAATGTGTTCCGAGCGATCCAAACTCGAGGTGGTCCGCGCCGGAGGTACGCGCAGACCTCAGCCAGGACATACGGATACCCTCAGGGAAAGGTCCCCCGCCAGACCCCATCATCACCCTCCTGAAACAGCACCAAAAAATGCGATTTGCGATTTTATTTCATCATACGGGAAGCGACTGGCAACCCGTGAGGAGATGGATGTTCCGTGTCACTCGCTTAAAAACGCGAGTGAGTTTATTTCTGTCCTGCCTGGGGATGGGGTGGCATGGATGAAAATAGCTGCAAGTTTAGATGTGGGTGAATTAACCCCTTGGGAGTGTTGTAGAATAGGAGCGGGAGAAAAAATAAATAAATCCCAAACCCATTTCATCTACTACTTGTTTTGGTTTGGGTGTGGTTTGTTTTAGGGTGGGGTTTTGGGTTTTGTTTTTAATTGCAAAAGTGTAATTTAAAACGCCCTGAACATCTTTCATCGGAAATATGCCTGCTTCGAAGTAATGTGAAAGAGGAGCAAACTGCCAGGGCAGAGAAGCCAGGCTCCAGCCGGGCTGTGATGGAGACCAGGGAGCCCAAACTTCCGAGGAAAACCTGATACTGTCGGGCGAGGAGTCATCATGTCAGTAAATAATTCTATTTCGCGTCTTTCAGAACCCAGCAACTTTGGGTGCCTTGGAAAGCAGATTGTGCAAACAGACGATTAAGATGAGCACTGAGACTTTCAGAAGAGATATAATGAACCAGCTTTAATTACTATCTTGAAATTAAAAATGTAATATACAGATTTAAATTTATTTTCACCTAAATAGTGTATAAAATTATATGACGCTTTTCCCCCTTCTTTTTTTTTTTTTTTTTTTTTTTTTTCCTTTCCCCCAGGCTAAGAAACGAATTGCCACCAAGCTTGCCACTAAAAAGTCTGAAGTACTTTTCCAAACCCTGTTCCCCAACCCGCAGTAATAATGGTACATTTATCATTACTGATGACCACCCACTGGTTTATTATTGCTTTGTTGCAACTATTACAATCACGAGATTTCTTTATTTACTGTTAACATTCACTTAAAGCTGAATGTTAATGACTCTTCTGAATTCACCAAAGAGTTTTCCGTTGTATTTCAGGAGCAGTTTTGGCTTGGGTTTCAAAAACGGCATAAAAGGAAAAGAAATACTGGATGGTGGTTAGCTCCTAGCTTCCCCCCTCCTCCCCCCCCTTTATTTTTCTCTCCTCTCCTTCTTTTTCTTAAAAGGCTGTTTGAAAGGATTTATTTAAGTCGGATTTTCAACAGAGTTGCAAGAGCCTTGGCGTAATGCACGTACTTGACTGTAGCTAATTATGTGAGTATTTTATTACAGGAGATTCATTCATTATTGATAAATGTTTGCAGTAAGTTCCTGCTATGCAGAGTTGCATTTTATGAGGAATAAACAACCTATGGGGATTGGGATTGTTTGGCTATTACACTCCTGCACTCTTTGACAGTTCACTTTACCCACTCAGGGGTCTGGCTTTTCATCATCTCTCTCTCCACACCCAAATGAAACTTCTTTTCTTATCCGCCATCCCATTCCTCTGGCATCCCTCCTCTCTTTCCATGTCTTCAGGATTATGTTTAAAAAGTGACTTAGCCGGGGAGGGGTATTCTATTCTAGAAATGCTAAGGTCGTGTTTCCAAAGGGTTATTGAGACCGCGGTGAACTCCTGCTTCGGGGCAGCCGATGGGCAGGAGCTATGCAACAAGCAGGTAGCCCGAAAAGGACGGGACTCGGGGGAGGGGGCTTTCCCGAGAGCTCCCTACTTCCGTTCCAGCTCTCAGACCCCCAAAGCCTTGTAGGTGCCGCAAGTAGAAAGCAGTAATAATACAAGATCTATCGTTTCCCCCCGACCTTTAAACCTCAGAGCCATTGACAAAGCGGAGGAGACGTCTCTCACCAGGCTGGTGGTGGGCTCTTACCCATTCTCTCTCCCCTTCTCGGGCGAGGACGGTCGCTCCGCGTAGGAGAAAAGGTAGGCAGCGCTACCCTCACTCCTCACCGGCAGGACACATCACTGCGCGGACACGGTGATGAGCGGAGAGTTTGGCACCTCCGTCCCCACCTACCCGGGGGAAGTGGGGCAGGAGGGCCCTGCTTTGGCCTGAGGACGAGCCAGCCTTGCTCCCCCTGTCCTGTCTCCGAATCCAGACCAAAGTTAATAATTTCGAAGGAAAATATAAAGGAAGATACACGTGTGTATCTAGAAGAGAAGCAGGAAAAGGAAGACGATCGGCTCCTGCGAGGGCGGCTATAAACCACCGTCCTTCCCTCCACTGCACCCCGAAATTGCGAGGGCCTCCTCTCCCCCACCGGGACTCCCCCAGCTAGACGCGACCCGGTGTCGGTCAGCCTCCTACCCCAGGCTCCATCCCCGAGAGGCAGCACGACCATGCGACCTATCGCGACAGCAAACATTACAATTGTACTCCGAAAGGGAAAAAATACGTCCCCTCCATAACCCTTGCCGCCTTGCCGCCAGCCTCATACCTTACCTGCCCGCCCGAATTCCATGGGTCCCTCCCGGAACAGGGGGGCGACCTGCTC
This sequence comes from Melanerpes aurifrons, assembly GCA_011125475.1. Lineage (NCBI taxonomy): Eukaryota > Metazoa > Chordata > Aves > Piciformes > Picidae > Melanerpes > Melanerpes aurifrons. The sequence continues at coordinate 9,577,249 of WWNC01000044.1, forward strand.
TGGGCCGCTCTCCGCGATCACTGCGCTGCGCGTAAGTTTGTCTCCCGCCTCTGTCACGGCGGCTGTGCCGAGGTTGGGTCGGGTCTCGGACGCCTTCTAGCAGCCAGGCAGCGCCCTGCAAGCCGTGCGGGGAAGCCGCCCCCTTTCCCGGCCCCCTCCCCTCACCGAGAGAGGTGGGGAACCGCGGCTGCCCCCGCCCCACCGCTACCCTGGGGCAATCCGCCCCGACGGCTGCGGAGGATGGAAGAGGTACTCCGAGACACTCCACGCCACACCCCCACACACCCCTTGCCGCCTGAAGGGGGGACAAGAGGGACCCTGTTGCAGGAGCGGTGTTTGCTTCTCCAAACTCCCCCACCCAAATTTTTCTTTCCCTGAAAAAAAAATAATAATAAAAAAAAATCCGGGAGAGCACCCTCCAACCGTGAGCGTTTCGCAGGGCGGTAGGAGGGGTTCTCTCACCTAGCACAGGTCCCTGGGGGAGTGAAGGGGACGGGGGCCACAGCCAGCCCGCACTCCAAGCCCCTCAGCTCCCTCACAGCCCCCGTTCCCAGCAAAGCACTTTCCCGCGGATCACTCGACGTGCAGAACAAGGCGGCTGCTTAAAAACACAAAGCCGGAGTCCTAATGAGTTCAATTACAATGTGGTAAACACATTGCCTCTACGCTTTAATTAAGCCTGCTGTCCAATTTTAACTCATTAGTAATTCATTAAGAGAACAGCCTTTAGCTGGCTGCAAGGAGAGGAGCACCGCAGCTTGTTCAGCAGCGCTGTGCGCATCCCCCAAGCTACTGGCGAAAGGGAGTGTCCCCTGCTCTTGCAAAGGGGGATCTTGGCCCCAAGCAGGGATCGGCCTCTGTGGGACACCCTCGTCAGGGAAGGGGGATCCGAAGGATCTGGGACGAAGAGTAGGAAAGGAGATCTAGGGGTATCCGGGACCACACGGCCCCTCTCCCTAGGAAGAAGTTAAATGAAAGAACGGGCAGGGGAAAGGATGCTCTAGGGACCGCGAAGCCCCCGCGCCACGTCTTTAATAAATAAATACATGAATGAATAACGGAGGATGCGTTTGAAGGGTATTTGGGCCAAGAAACAGGTCAATTTTGCCTGAGCAGCAGATTTGGTTTGCAGCGCAAAACCGGGAGGCTGCGGGGCTGGCTCCTGCCCCGCGGAGCTGAAGGAGTGCCTGGGGACCAGACCTATCGACGTGCTGGGTGTATGGCAGAGGGTGCCAAAACTCTACGTACCTAGCCGGGACGCGCAAATGCGCCTCTGCACCGGCTCGGCGTTTTGGACCATGCTCGGGGATTTGCGGCGGCGGGGGAGAGAAGGTGAATTTCCCTTCTCTTTGTCCCTGAGATTCCGAATAGTGACGAGCCGCAGCTTCCCGGGAGGTGATGGTGAACTTGCCCCCGAGTTCCGGGGTTGGCAGTGTTGGAACAGCGATTGAAAGTTTCTCGCTGCAGCTACTGCCCCGACTCAACCTACTAAAGCAGTTTTACTCCAAAATGCAGTGCCTGGGGAATGGCTTTGAGAGAGTCCAGAATGGACAAACCCCCTCTGCCATTCCCACATTTCACCCCAGTAGCATTGCTATAATTTTTATTATTACGTTAGGAGTGTAGTTACCGTTTTATCACAGCTCCAAGATGCTGGAGGTTGCAATTATTTTTCTAGATTGATTTAAATTTTATTTTAATTCATTTTTAAGAGGTATTTGGCATTTAGAAGCTGAATATACAAGAGTATTTGACAGACAGGAACCCGTTCAGTCTGATCCACCTGCGCTTAGTGTCAGGTGCTTCAGTTGCAAAGAGCCTGTCAGAAGTAAGTTTGGGCAAAGTGTATTCTGTTGTTGTTTTGTTGCTGTATTTTTGACCCCAGCAATGTTTGACTGGTCCCAAACAGATTCAGAACCTCTGATATTTATTTATTTATTTATCCTCCTTGTGTGACTGGCCTTCTTGCAGTGTCCCCAGCCCGGTATGGCTGCTCAGGGGTACACAGCATGCTCTGCTGACCGAGGTTTGTCCTGCCTCACCGGAAGGAGGCAGGGGCAGTATCTCTGAGCTACTATGGTGTAAAAATGTGGTTCCAGACTTCAGATCTGTGTTATAAAAGACTGGATCCCTTCTGAAGAAGCCTTTAGGCACACACCTCAAGGAGAAGTCCTTAATACTATCCTTGTTTGGGGCGTAGATTTTGAGCAGTTATATCTTTAAAAATCATGCTTGCTTTTTTTCAGCCAGCAGGCCCTTTCTGCCTTAGTCTTGATTTACATTTGGCTGCAACCTTGCAGAATTGGTTTGTCTGGAATTAGAAGATTTGAATATTGTTCCTCTTGGTGTCAAATGACATTTTTGTTTGTTTGTTTGTTTTCTTTCATTCTTTTCCTCCAAAGGGTATAATAAATGCAGCATCAGGACCTAGGGGAAGGCAAATCTGTGGACTCCCAAAACAGGGCTCAAAAGCAGTGCAACACTTGTTGTGTTGTCATTGTCACCTCCTTTTTATTATGAGATCTTTAAATAAATTACCTGAAGAACTAAAAGAATATTGCTTATCTATTTCCAGAAACATGCCTCACTCCTTCGTCTTGCCTAGGAAAGCATTAGTTTCTGGACACACTGGGGACAATGTGTCTCCAGAGATTCCTGGTATAAAATCATCTTGAATCCAGTGGGCTGCAATTCATTTTATTACCCCAGCGTTAATCTAGAATAGGTACATAAAAACTGTTAGGACAATTAATCTGAATTAATTTCCAAAGTGAATTAAATTAAATTGAATGAAGACCACCTGAATTCTGAATAAGAACAACCTTCACAGGGGTTTCACGCAGTTTAATTAATCCACTTTTAAATTCTCACCTTCAGCTAATTTGGGTTATTTTCCTGAGTGTCCCCACATAGGCAAAATCTTAGAGGTAAATGTGGCTCAGGGGAATTCTTCTGATTTACCCAGATGTAATTTAGAGCAGGAATATATCCTCTAATACTCTTTGACCACGGCACAGAAATGATACAGGAATAAAGGATATACACATTGTTCTGCTTCTTGAAGGAAACCCTTTCACAGATTTTATCTGCATGTTTTATTCTTCCCTTTCACCCTGTACTGCTGTGTGTATAAATGCATGTAAGCATGTACGTAGACTCACAGACTTGCACACTGTGGATATGTGCTCTACACACTGTTGCTCTGTTCATTTCAACCATTGAAGCTGCTCCTCTGTGCACCTGAGACTCTCACCTGAGTTAAAGGGGAGCTAGAGAAACAGCAGGATCAGCCAGCTGGAAGGCATATTAGCCTTGCAACTTCAAGGCTGAGAGAGAATAGAATAGAATAGAATAGAATAGAATAGAATAGAATAGAATAGAATAGAATAGAATAGAATAGAATAGAATAGAATAGAATTAACCAGGTTGGAAGAGACCTTTGAGATCACTGAGTCCAACCTGTCACCCAACACCATCTAATCAACTAAACCATGGCACCAAGTGCCTCATCCAGGCTCTTCTTAAACACCTCCAGTGATGGTGACTCCACCACCTCCCTGGGCAGCACATTCCAATGGCCAATAGCGCCTTCTATGAAGAACTTCTTCCTAACATCCAGCCTAAACCTCCCCGGCACAGCTTGAGACTGTGTCCTCTTGTTCTGGTACTGGTTGCCTAGGAGAAGAGACCAACCCCCTCCTGGCTACAACCTCCCTTCAGGTAGTTGTAGACATCAAGAAGGTTGTTGTAGAGAACAATAAGGTCTCCCCTGAGCCTTCTCCTCTCCAGGTTAAGCAACCCCAGCTCCCTCAACCTCTCCTCACAGGGCTGTGCTCCAGACCCCTCCTCAGCCTCGTTGCCCTTCTCTGGACACGTTCAAGTGCCTCAATGTCCTTCTTAAATTGAGGGTCCCAGAGCTGGACCCAGGACTCGAGGTGTGGCCTAACCAGTGCTGAGTACAGGGCAGAATGACCTCCCTGCTCCTGCTGGCCACACTATTCTTGATGCAGGCCAGGATGCTATTGGCCTTCTTGGCCACCTGGGCGAAGGTATTTAAATAGTATCTAAAAGACATGTGGATGTGGCACTGATAGACATGGTTTAGTGGTGGGTTTGGCAGTGTTGACTTAATGGTGGAACTCAATGATCTTAAAGGTCTTTTTCAAACTAAATGATTCTGTGCCCAAGGACATCTAGAAAACTGGAAATTTACTCTTCAGTTCAACAAATTGCTGTGTGATCTTGCAGAGAACCATTTATAGGCCAACATTTTAAAGGTTAAGCTCTCCATTGAGTAACCTGGTTTGCTGCCCATCAATAGAAAGTGGTCATTTCTGAAAATCAATCTGCTTTGGATTATGGTTTCTTAGGTGAGATTCCTAAATTGGAAAAACACAACCTCTTCTTCAAGCCTCAGTTTATGCAGCTGAAGGGATGTGTGTGTGTGAGTGTTTTTAGGGAGTATCATTTATATGGTAGTATCTTAGAGAGATTTTATATGATGTGGTTGCCTTAAAAACTCTCTCATATCTTAGCTTTCACTGTCACTTCTTTATAGCAGAGTTGGAAAAAAATCTATATATAAAAGATTAATCTTAGGTAAAAGCATCATTGAAAAGCTACATAAAATGAAGGGTTCCCAAGAACTTAGAAACAGTGTAGTAACTTCATGATTTGTTTCACTTATTCCCATTTTCATGGGGAGAGTGGACCACTGCCAGTCTTTCCTCCTTGTCATCCAAATTTTAATTTCATGCACAGTAAAGATGCTGTGAAAGAAGCCCATGGATGGCTTTGGACTGTCTTGTGTGGTGCTGTGTTCCCAGAGATCTGCAGGAGCCACCTGGGAGCTACTGGCTTAATACAGAGCCTGGTCCATGACTCATTGAAGCTACAGGGAGGGGGTTATTTCTGAAAATAAATCTGAGGAATATTATAGATCAGTTTAAAAACCCACATATCATAGTGAAAAGATTTACATTAAAGAAAGAATCATGGAACCCAGCAGGTGACAGACATCCTGTCTGTCCTTCCATTCTCTTCAGTGGGGAGATTATCACCACACTCATTATCAAGGACAGTTCACTAAGAGGTCCTAGGGTTGTTTGGAGCCCGTATGTCTCCACCAGGTGATTCTGGGTCATAGAGCAAGGGTTTTTGCAGTGTCCCAGCTGTGGAATGTAATGCCTCACCTCCTTTCAGATGTCCACACTGCACTTGTCCAACAGTGTGGTACTTCCCAATCATATATACACAAGAGGGCACAGTCTCAAACTGTGCCAGGGGAGGTTTAGGCTGGATGTTAGGAAGAAGTTCTTCATAGAAGGCGTTATTGGCCATTGGAATGTGCTGCCCAGGGAGGTGGTGGAGTCACCATCACTGGAGGTGTTTAAGAAGAGCCTGGATGAGGCACTTGGTGCCATGGTTTAGTTGATTAGATGGTGTTGGGTGATCTCAAAGGTGTTTTCCAACCTGGTCTGGTCTAGTACTATTCTATTCTATTCTATTCTATTCTATTCTATTCTATTCTATTCTATTCTATTCTATTCTATTCTATTCTATTCTATTCTATTCTATTCTATTCTATTCTATTCTATTCTATCTTGAAATTATAGACAAAAGCTAAACCAGAAGCCCCTGTGACACTGAAGGCAAGTCAATAACTATCTCCAGTCTATACTGTTAACTTAGCCAAAGGAAGGATCCTAAGCACTTATGTCTTGGAACAATCCAATTTCAGGGTCATGGCCTGAAAGATCAATATACCTTCTGATCTGCTCCTTTCATAAATTTGGAAACATTTGAGATAAAACTCTCCTACCAATCTGTTCATAAAATTTAGGCACCCAGCATCTTCCCATCAATCTTTATAATGGACACAGGATATTTCCAAAGCATGAGGCACCATATTTTATGGCACCTAGAACCACTACAAAACTTACCAAGTTAATCTTGAATTTTTGATTAAAATAGCAGAATTTTGCCTCATTCTAGCCTGATCCTTTACTTTAAGCAGTTGAGGATATCCTACCAGTGATAGGATCAGTGAAATAGGTTTTGGTTATATGCAGAATAATTTGACATCAATAATTTTAATAGCACATTATTAATTACAACTCAAATGTGTACTCTGCTTTTTGCATGACACACAGAAGTCATTTAGCTTGTCCAGCCACTGATTTGAATTCATTATCACACACACACACACACAAACACACACAGAGACACACACACACGGTTCTCTTAAAACATTCAGAATTACTAGATTTCTATGCATGAAGGTTTCTTTAAAGTTATGATATTTGCATACTTAGTTATTCCCATACAGCCTTTAGGTATGTCTGCTGTTACTTCAATTAGAATAGAATAGAATAGAATAGAATAGAATAGGATTAGACCAGGTTGGAAGAGACCTTCAAGATCATCATGTCCAACCTATCATCCAACACCACCTAATCAACTAAACCATGGCACCAAGCACCCAATCAAGTCTCCTCCTGAACACCTCCAGTGATGGCGACTCCACAACCTTCTCGGGCAGCCCATTCCAATGGGCAAATCACTCTTGTTATCCAACCTTCTCCTGTTGTTTCATTTACTATTGGAGGAAATACTCTCCAGCCCCTTGAGGTACTCTCCTACCACATCCACCCAACATAACTCTCAAACAGATCATGTTTCTGGTACCTCAGGAACCAGTGTGTGATTTTTGTATCTTTCACTGTGAAATCCCCACGATTATTTCTTCCTCTATTCTCAAAAGTTTTGTTATTTCTTCACAGTGCATGTTCTTGAGGAGCCTGGAGTAAGCAGGAAGGTTGCTCATGATTCTTCAGACGTGATGTTCCCACCTCTTATGTTGATTGCTGGGAAAAAGAAAAACAAAGCCTGAGGGTGTTCAAGGCTGGGTTGGATGAGGTCTAGTTGAGAGGTATCCCTGCCCATGGTGGTGAGGTTGGTGTAGGTGATCTTCAAGGTGCCTTCCAACCTAAGCTATTCTATGATTCTTTGACAGCCCCACTCTCTGCTGCACAGGTCTGAGACCATCTATTGATGTTAATGTTGATGTTAATATTGCCATATTTTTCTACCTCCCAGCAGAAATAACTTCTCTTCAGAACAAAAAAGAAAAGCCAATATGCTTGGCTTTTAAAAATGTAAATGTAAATGTAAATGGCAGCAGGAACTTCCCCTCCCTGTTCTTCTGTCCATAAATTCAGGTATTTTGTCAAGTATTTTCCCATACCTGTCCTTCAGATCCAGGACAGCCCCTGCCTCACTGCCCCCTAATCAGCAGTTAGAAATGAGGTCTTTCAAGAAGCAAAACAGGGGATGTGGTGGAGTGGAGATGCAATGATTCTGAGCTCGAATACCATCATGTTGTGGCCTTGGGTAAAATTGCCTGGGTGAATGTCCGGTGGAGATTCCTGCCGTCTCCAATCTCTGTTGTCCTGCAGTCATCTCCAAAAACTCATATGCCATATCCTGTAGTCCAGGAATTTTCTCAGAGCCACCTCTATTCCTCAGTCCCTCATTACCACCCCTGACAGAGCCCCTGTAGCTCCAGGTCTATGCCTTTCTCAGCCCTACAAAACATTGTTCTGCCCGACGCTCTCATCACTTTCCACCTGGGGTTAGGACCACGTACCTAGGCAAGCTGATGGCTTCTGCCTAACCAGCTTATCTAATCACCTCTGCTTCTACCTTGTCTTTTTGTTTGCTTGTTTGTTCTTGTTGTTGCTGCCATCCCAATAATTATCACATGGGTATTTCTAGAACACAGGACTTCAGTGGTGTTACAGCAGTTTCAAGGGCTAGTGAGTTTTCACCCATGGCAGAACGAATGAGTCTAATTCCTGTCTTCACTTTCCTCCACCACTACTTCCTATTCCAGCTCCTTCACCACTTCTCTTTATCTGTGGTAATACATCTGCCTGCAGGGTCACCTTCCAATCTCAACCAGTGAAATGCTCCAGGGCGAACAAGATTTTCTGCCTCCACAAGATGTGGTGCTCCTCGTCACAAAAGAGAGATGCAGAGAAGGGGCTTAAAAATATCTCCAGCTGCTTTTCACAGCAGGAAAAAAAAAAAACAAACAAAAAACCCAGGCAGCAATTTGTCCCTAACTTGTCCTTGTGAGCAGGAAAGTCTTTACATTAAGTACTTTAAATAAGGCCTCCTATTTCACAGCAAAGCTAACATACGTCAGTGAGCTGACATTCAGCAAGCAAGCAAGCAAGCACATAACTAATTTCAAAGGAGTATTATTTCAGATTAGCTTGGCCCAGAAATGAAAGTGTTTCCCATCTGCTTTCATTCATGATTGTTAATTAATTGGTAGATAATAAACACAGACACCAGTTTTGACAGCTCTGCAGCAGAAGAAACACAAAGACTGTCTTTCCTGGTGCTATTTTATTAACTTACAGTCCAATTCCCAGGAAGAAGCCACTGCAGAGAAGATGTGAGAGGGGTTTTTGAAGAGGTACCTTCAAGCCATCTGCAGTCCTGCTGGTTTTTGTACAGCAGGGCAATGTCCTTTGAACCTGACCTTGCTGGGTTACTGTGGAGATGTCTCTTTTCACAGTTCCAGTCCAAAACTAGGGTGAATGATTGAAGTCCTTGACCAGGGGTTGGAGTACATGCCAGACGTGCAAGGCAATCTGATTCCACTCCTTTGCTTTGCTACCAGCTGTTATGCACAGTCTCATGTAAGCCATGAAAAAAGATTTATCTCGCTGTATTAATTATCCAAGTTCTTTCCAGAGGAAACAATCAATTCATCATTGTATTGCAGGACAAGGCACCCCTGACCTTCACATGGCTAAGTTTGGGGGAGACGAGTCCTCAAGAAACTATTTAGAAATAGAATAACAGTTTGGGGGGAAGCAGTGCCTTGATTCCACAGCACTTTAGTTGTACCAAGTGCACTAACAAGTGCATAAGTAAATAATAATGACCGTAAGTAAATAATGACCACAAGGAAATAATAATGACCATAGTGCCAGCATAGCCAGCAAGTTGAAGGAGCTGATGCTCCCCCTCTGCTCCACTGCTCAGACCCCACCTGGAGCACTGTGTCCAGTTCTGGAGCCTCTGTTCCAGGAAGGATCTGGAGGTTCTGGAAGGTGTCCAGAGAAGGGCCACAAAGACAATCAGAGGGCTGGAGCTGCTATCCTGTGAGGACAGACTGAGGGAGTTGGAGCTGTTCAGTCTGGAGAAGAGAAGGCTCTGAGGAGACCTAATTGTGGCCTTCCAGCATCTGAAGGGGGCTCCAAGAAAGCTGGGGAGAGACTTTTGAGGGTGTCAGGGAGTGATAGGACTAAGGGGAATGGAGCAAAACTAGAAATGGGTAGATTCAGATTGGATGTTAGGAAGAAGTTGTTCCCCATGAGGGTGGTGAGACAGTGGCACAGGTTGCCCAGGGAGGTGGTGGAAGCCTCATCCCTGGAGGTTTTTAAGTCCAGGCTGGATGTGGCTGTGAGCAACCTGCTGTAGTGTGAGGTGTCCCTGCCCACGGCAGGGGGGTTGAGCTGGATGATCCTTGAGGTCACTTCCAACCCTGACAATTCTATGAGTCTATGAATAAGCAGAGAAGTGCGACATTGGTGGGGCAATGGGATGCTGTGGGGATACAAATGGCTGGACAAGGCATTGCACTTTTACATTATGAATTCCTGTCCTAGGACTTAACCCCTAAATACTACATGGTGAGATCCTCTTTCCCTCTCTCCCCAGGCTCTCTGCTCCCCACTATGCCAAGTGCCCCTTCTCCTGCAGAGTATGTGTGACTCTTGGGGAGCAAGGACAGGCAAGTGCCAGTCCCACAAGGTGAAATTCAGAGAAGATCTCATGGACATGCAGTCAACCACCACTGGCCTGAAGGGGTGGCAGGTTCCAAACCCCTCATTATCTGAAGAAACATTACAACTGTTCCTTTGGCCAAATTTTAGGAAGGCATGGGTTAGAGCATGTACTTTTCTTGTTTGTATTTGCTGCAGCCAAAAGAACAGAAAGAACAACAGCAACTCTACTGCTCTTTTAGCTTTGTGTCTAAACACCCCTAACCTCAGAAGTCTTCACAGCAGTAGGAAAAGCCCCACACTTGTAAGACCTCCAGCTGTTTATTACATTTTTTCCCATCATGATTACTTTGGCTCCAGAAAGTTTTAATACCATTCAAAATTCAATCCAGTTTTATTGACATCTCTAGTTTTGCCAAACAGTTAAACTGAAGCAGACGGCATGAATTTCAGTTAATCAATATTCATTTAAAACTGGACACCCATATGTAAGCATACTCTCTCCTTGGCAATGAGTGAGGAGGCTGAACAATCAATCCACACTTGTATTTAAACTCAGCAACTGTATTTTCAAAAAAAACCCACATAAGGCAAAATTGAATGGTTGAATAAGACAACATATGATTTCTGTTATGTTAATATTAATAATTAATAATTCACTTAATAACACAGCAGGAGCCTAATCCAAAGCTCACTGCTGTCAATAGATTTCTTTTGCAGTGATCTTGGTAGCACCAAGACAGACACAAAGACCCATTTTTTTTTTTTCTTTTGCTGTGTTTAAGCACCTGCCTCTCATGCAGCACTCAGATACTTCTTGCTTCACGGCCTCCTAACTCAGAACAAAGCAATGAAGTTATTCTGATATATCACGTGGTGAGTAACAGAGAATGGGGTAAGAGTAGTGTCCATGGAAGAAGGTTCAGCACAGTGGATTTAATTTTGGGTTTGCAGCACTGATTGAACATTCTCATCTCTTCTGTTGTGATTATGCACCCCATCTATGCAAGACTTGTGTTTGTTCTACCATACTTCAGCACAACATGCAGATTGCATGTATTATTAATAGCCATCATACAGTATCTGCATCCCCATTGCAGGTTCTGGCTGTCTGTAGTTAGAGGCTGATGTGTAAGACATAAGAAGATCCAGGAAACACCAAGCTGTTGTAAGCTTATTTAAAACTTTCCCTGGCTCTTTCCTGGCTGCCATTAGCATCTTTAAGGGAGCTTCTGAGAAGTCCTGTGTCAGCCTGACACCCAGGACCTGGACAGCTGGACCTTTAAGCAAATGTTATTGTTGTTATTATTACTGGTTTACCTCCCTAATTAACCAGTTGGGCACTTGCCAACTCTTTGTATCTCTACTGTAGGGGTTGTTTCCATTGGGTTTAGGCAGACAGTCTTACTTTAAGATCCCTATTGATCAGCCACCATTCTCACATGGTTAAAGCACTTCTCTAGGGGAACTCTCTCGTGTTTTAAGTGCACACAGTTACTCTCATGACTGGCTTGTAAACAGGTTTTAATGGGGCTATTAGTGTAAAAGGACAGGAAACTTTCAAAACCAACCTTTTAAATATTCATGAAGATGTTTAATCTGGTGCTTAATCACCACTGTTTGCATATGGCAATATGTGGGGGGGCAGCAGTGCTTCACTGTTAGCTATCAACAGGGCATTAATAAACGCTTTTAGACCCATGATTAATGCCTGCATGGCAGCCAAACTTCTAACAAAGCATGCCCCACTTTCTTCAGAAGAGCTCCCCAAAGTGTGTGTCCAAGGAGAGTGTTAGCTCCCAGGAGAGGAGGTTCAGGGTCGTGCTCTGCTCTTGCCCACATGGAGTGTGGTCTGATCCATACCTTTTGCTCTGCCGCACCAGTTGCATGCCTCTGGACCTGACTGCCAAACTTGTACCTCAGGGTGGCCATATCTGCCTGAGTGGGGACTCTAGAGCCCCAGTTAGACCACCCAAAGACAGCTGTGCCAAAGTAGGATTCACTATCTTCTGTGTCTGTCCACCACCAGGACTGGATGGACTCTTCAGGAGATTACTTAAGTCTGCTTTCCAGTGATGCTCTGGTTCATACTTCCAGCTGGTGTACTCTGGCTAAAACTGGGACAAGAGCTGATTTAACCAGTGCTTTTTTCCCACTGTCCCAGCTCTCCTGACCTTTCCTGGCCATGTGTGTGGTCATGCCTTTTCACTCGCTGATCTATTTAACTAGAAGGCAGAGAGTCAGTCATCCACCCCAAGATGCTCAGGGTTTGGGTATAGGAGGAAAGAGCTAAACAGAGAATTTCATCCCAGCTTCTGTGTTGCTTTAGGGAGGATTTTAACTTGCCCCCCCCCCCCAATATCTGCTTTATTTTCATTTAAAAAGTAAAGGCAGGAAGGATAGCATTTCCCTAGTGGGAGAGACTTCATGCAATTTTAAAAATGTGCATTATTTAATCCAACAGGCTTTAAGATGCCTTGAGCTGTTAACACCTGTTGTGGAAATCCATAATACACAGGCTTAAAAAACCAACAACCCTGAGAGACTCATAAAGGCTCCTGCAGAGCTGTCATCGCCTCTTGTGTCAATGAGTACTTAAGGACCCTGAAATCTGTGGCTGAACTCACTTACTGAGCACGTGCTTTCTCTTCAACTCAACTCAACCCAACTGAAGAAAATAAATAATAATTCCTTAGGATAATTTCATTGAAGAAAAAAAAGGAATAATGAATATGAAACACTAGCAAGCTGCATTTCTAGCACAAACCTCTCATGCATTTTTCATACATTTCCCCACCCAGATGTTTATAGTCTACATTACTACCATGTAAAACTCCATGTAAAACTTCAGCCAACACCTTTTTGTGCTGTCATTTAACAACATATGGCAAACCCAGGCAGCCTGCCCTCAGCTGTGGAGGTCACCTTCACTTTGCACAAAAGTAGATTAAAAGAAAAAGAGATTTCCAATAGGACAAACAAGGGGAAAAACAAAATTCCCTGGGGAAGGCATTGGAGAAACTCACTCTCAGTGCTCACTCTATTTTCATAATCAATAGGAATTAGTTATGATGGGAAGTCCTGGCTCGGCTGAAGTCAGTGGACTAGACTAGACTAAACTGGACTAGACTAAACTAGACTAGACTAAAGTAGACTAAACTAGAATTATCCAGGTTGGAAAAGATCTTCAAGATCATTGAGTTCAACCTATCATCCAACACCATCTAATCAGCTAAACCATGGCACCAAGTGCCTCATCCAGGCTCTTCCTAAACACCTGCAGTGATGGTGACTCCACCACCTCCCTGGGCAGCACATTCCAATGGCCAATCTCTCTTTCTATGAAGAACTTCTTCCTCACCTCCAGCATAAACCTCTCCTGGCATAGCTTGAGACTGTGTCCTCTTGTTCTGGTGCTGCTTGCCTGGGACAAGAGACCACCCTCCACCTGGCTACAACCTCCCTTCAGGTAGTTGTAGAGTGCAAGAAGGTCTCCCCTGAGCCTCCTCTTCTCCAGGCTAAGCAACCCCAGCTCCCTCAGCCTCTCCTCACAGGGCTGTGCTCCAGACCCCTCCCCAGCTTTGTTGCCCTTCTCTGGACACCTTCCAGCAACTCAACATCTTTCCTAAACCAAGGGGCCCAGAACTGGACACAGGACTCAAGGTGTGGTTGAAGACACGTAGATGCCTGCATGTGTGTGTATCCCAGCTCCCAGCAGAACTGATGCAGGCTGGTGTGGTACAAGAAATTGATCTGGATGCTAAAACACATGTGAGATGTCCAGAGCTCTCTGGACAAGAGAATTGTGAGGGGGCAGTGTCCTTTTGGAGCGAGAGCTGAGGCCAGCTGAGATATCCATTGTCCCTTCTGATGTGGTTGGACACTCGTGTTAGGGCAGCAGGTCCTATTGTGTGTATCGAATCCTGCGTGTCTGTGTGTGGAGCCAAATCCCACTCACTGGGTTGATTGCACAGCCTGAGCTGCATAAGATGGGTCCCACCTTGCTGCAGGGTAAGACAAATCCTACAGCTGCAGGAGAGTTCCAGTGCAGGGATAATTAGAAATTTTTCTACCTGCCTTTATTAATTAAATAATTTTATAATTAGTTTGCAGCACTCAAGCCATTTCAGCAGCAGAAGTAGAGATCTCCAAGGAAGAGAGAGAATAACAAGGTTGTTTATTCATGGATTCTAGGAAGCTTTTTTGCTGTGGCTGTCTCCTGTGGTGGATTCTCTGGGGACAAGTGAAAATTTCAGCAATTTCATGAAATCTTACTTAACAGTCTGCCTATGTTCAGATGAGAAGTGCAATAGGCAGGAGGATAGGAGATACTATCCAGAAGCAAGTCAAAGGCAAAGCTGTCACAGGATCAAAGGATGTTAGGGTTTGGAAGGGATCTCTGGAGATCGTTGAGTCCAACCCTGCTGCCAGAGCAGGATCATAGAATCTAGCTCAGGTTGCACAGGACTGTGTCCAGATGGGTCTTGAAAGTCTCTAGAGAAGGAGACTCCAAAATCTCTCTGGGCAGCCTGTTCCAGTGCTCTGTGACCCTTACAGTAAAGACGTTCTTCTTCCTGTTGAGGTGGAACCTCCTGTGCTGGAGTTTATGTCCATTGCTCCTTGGAAAGCCATGGCCAGGCACAAATTGGGAGCTTGTGCCAGTTGTGGTCATATGCTTGGCACATAAGCCAAGGAGACTACCCCAGGTAAAGTTTCCTTCTTTGTTTCTCTGTTGAAAGCAGAGCTTTTTTACATCAGAACATAAATACGGTGTTTTAGAACATTACTCTTGATTTCTAGACAGCTCTGCTCAATAAGGCACAGATTAAGTACTGTTTAGCTTTTGCTTGAGTTTTACTCATGGTTATGCCTTTTTGGAAGAGAGATCATGGCATTTACAGAATAAAGCTTTTGGTTTGACAGCACAATTAGACAGGGCCTTTTCTCCCAGACATATTTTCAAGTAAAGCCACTCAAAATTATTCAGACAGAATGTCTGAGGTAAAAAAAAACATAGCTGTTACTTCTGCTTTGTAAACCATTTGTGACTATGATTTTTTTTTTTTTTTCAAGAATAGAATAGAATAGAATAAACCAGGTTGGAAGAGACCTTCAAGATCATCGCTTCCAACCTATCATCCAACACCACCTAATCAACTAAAACATGGCACCAAGCACCCTATCAAGTCTCCTCCTAAACACCTGAAGTGATGGTGACTCCACCACCTCCCTGGGCAGCACATTCCAATGGGCAATCACTCTCTCTGTGTAAAACTTCCTTCTAACATCCAGCCTAAACCTCCCCTGGCACAGCTTGAGACTGTGTCCTCTTGTTCTGGTGCTGGTGGCCAGGGAGAAGAGACCAATCCCCACCTGGCTACAACCTCCCTTCAGGGAGTTGGAGACAGCAAGAAGGTCTCCCCTGAGTCTCCTCTTCTGCAGGCTAAGCAAACCTGGCTCCCTCAGCCTCTCCTCACAGGGTTTGTGCTCCAGACCCCTCCCCAGCTTTGTTGCCCTTCTCTGGACACCTTCCAGCAACTCAACATCTTTCCTAAACTGAGGAGCCCAGAACTGGAAGAATCTGTTGACTTTTGATCAACATAAATTCAGAAAAAGTATTTTAATTTTCTTCTCCCTCACTTTGATAAATTTCAGTGAATTGCTTTAAAATACATTTAAGTAAAAAAATGTTGGAAAAATACAACGATAGCTGAATCTGTTTAGAAAACTTGTGGAATAAGGTGAAATTTTAAAAGTGAAAGGTGAAATTTTGATGTTTTTAATAAAAATGATGTTTTACTCCCAAGAGTATATAGAAAAATGTTTTCCTGGGGATATCAGGAGCACGTGGAGTAATCCTACTCATCCTCAGTGGTGACTCCTTGCATTCACTTTTGAGATCCATCATTAAACTGCACAGTGAACTGGAACAACAAGAATAAGAGAATTTTCAAAGCTGTTTTGTCTTAGTATGATATCACTCCCCACATATTTTCTTCTCAGTTAGGTGCTTTAGACCAGGATAATTTTATTGGCTTCTGTGGTCATTCCTGGCTGATAATCATGTGGTGGAGATTAAACCTTGTTTGACCAACCTTGTTTTCTCCATTCCATGTGCTTAGAGGTAAATCCATGTCTCACTGCTCTTACTCTTCCTCATTAAATGAGGTCAGCAATTCATCATGTAGGCTGTGTAAGAAAGCAATATCCTAGGTATTTATTTATTTATTTATTATTATTGCTGGAGGGAACGAAGTAACCCAAATGAGATGATGAATGTGCATTGACCATCCTCGCACCTGTGGTGGCAAAGGGCACAACTGGGTGGAAAGAACTCAAATAACAGAGCAGTTATGGAGAGGTCCCTAAATAGATGTTTTATTTTTAACCCTCACCCTCAAGCCTGGAAGATCCTGTTCTTTCTGCAGGAGTCATGTATTAGTGCTCCAGCTGAGGAACATGCATTAACAACTCTTAGTCTCTTGTACTAAGCATTATGTCTCATCTCTGAAGTCAGATTAATGGAGATTAGTGGTACCACTTAAGAGTTTAAACATCATACTGACCCAAATTGGTTGTGCAGGCCCAGTGTATAATATTGCACATGCAGGGCTCTTAATGTCCAGAAAGTGATTTCACTAATTGTTTCAGAGAAGAACTCTTGTGTTACTTTCTGCTCTAATCCTGAGGTACCCCCCCCACGCTTTTCACATCCACTGTCAAACACATCTGGTTATCCATCTACATAAGTATCCATCTAATAATCAAACATCATTTTGTTTTAGCTCCACAGTTGGCCTGTCTGCTTGCCTTCCATAAGTGATTTCATTCATGCCTCTGATCTGTCTGATGTCCCACTGGTTCCCACTGGAAGTGACATTGGACTGGAGGAAAACACACAAAGAATAAACAGGCCCAAGCACTGCAGAAACTGCTGTAGTAAAACAAATGCTTTTAATTATTTAAAATTAAATGTCTTGGCATAAGCTATGCATAAACTAAAAACAGAGGAGGTAAAAACCTTCTTAAAGACTGGAGAAGTGGAATTGATCCCAATAATTCAAGTTTATTTTTGTGCAGTAATTAAAGAAAACCTCTTGCATTTCTCTGGCTGTGTGACCAAAGCCAATTTGGAAACATGCTGAACTTTTCAAGAAATCATTCCCTCAGTTGGATTTGCTCCTGATGCTATAAAAAATACAAAAGAATAACACAAAAGCACTTTCCCAGTGTTGCTTTTAGCAGTTCCTATGGGACTGTCTATTGATGTCAGCTGGTTTTGGATGGAGTGCTAAGAACAAACTCTTACTTCCTTGTTCTTGGGCCTGGCAGCACTTGGCTGGCTTGTAGTCTTTGCTCTACCTCAAGAGTCTGCAAAAACACCTGGGACCAGGATCCAGTTTGTGCTTGTATTTCGATGAGGCAGTTGTCCTGATGTGTGTGACCAGCTTCTCTGTCCAGCCAACACAGGGACATAAATGTCTTTGCAAGAGATTGAACACCAGAAGTAGGCAAGCATTTTCTGCCTCGGTTGGCTTGAAGGAGCACCTACCCCTCTCCGTAAGGCAGAAAAAGAATTTATGTTCTTATTTTAAGGGGACTCCCCTTTCCCTAAATAATGAAGATGGAGGTATCTGACCTGGGCAGTCTAAATCACTGGAGTGACATGTATTCTGGTTCTGCTGAAAAGCAGCAAGTGTCAGGGTGCCATGGTTTACTGTCTCCTCCTGGTGACTGGCCAGATGCGTGCTCTAGTTGAAATTAAATTAACCTAAGTCCAGGAGACAAATTCCCACCTCTCTCAAGAACTGCTCAGGCAGCACTTTTAATAGCTTATGTCCATCTCTCCAATAACATGTTAGAGACACCATGCTTCCAACAAGATCTTGTCAAGGGGAGCGCTACCTATTTACCATCACCCTTTCCTGCAGCACCTGCGTTTTCCCCTTGGGATTTCTCATCAAAACACTGACCCATTCTGACCCTGTTTAGCTACTGAGATCTGACAAGATCACAGCCTGAGGTGGTATGGCTGAATTTACATGTGCTTAACAAATTGCCTGTTCACTCAATTACATTTTATTTAATCATCTGTAATCATATAAATTATGCCTGATGGTAGTAAATGTTCATGTCAGTTCCTAATTACAGATTGATTAATTGACTGTGGTGATTTGTATTACTTATATAATAAGAATATATGAAGATGATGATAAATTATGATTAGTATCCAATGTTTCATGTGAAATACAGTCAGAACTAGGGGAAACTTTCCTTTGTTTGGCACTTACAGTCAGTGCATCAAAGATACTTGCATTGTCACATGCCCCAAAGAGGGACACTTTCACTGCATTAAAAAAAAGAAAGACAAGGAAAGGAGAAACAAGTTGTATGTGGTTTTGCACCTCAAATGAAGCTGCAAGCAAACAAAAAGCTCCTGAAAGATTTCTGGCCACCAAAACTGTGCCTGTCGCATTCTGCTCACCTCATTATCGATCTGGACTGCACACCAGCTTCTGGTTTCAGTATGAAATTCAGGAGAGTAAAGGATGCTTGTTTGATCTGGATGTGATCATGCCTCTTGCTGTACAGTTCAGCTTGGTCACATTGCTGTGCTGACATTTGCGCTGAGTTTGAAGGGGTGCTGGTATAAGCCCAGATTTGCCATTAATGAGGAATATAATTTGCAGTAAGGAATATCACATGCTGAAGAATGTCTGCTTTCCCTCATAAATACTGGGCAGATGAATGACGTGTTATGAGCCCCTCTGTGGAGATGCTGCATGGTCTTAACTCTTCTGGGTCAATTTTCTAAGGACAAAGAAACTCAACTATGTATAAGATCTCACCAATGCCTCTCTTACTTTTCTCCAAATAATATGTCTGAAGTCTAGGCTTGATAAATACTTTAGTTCTGCAACTGTTCCCCACTGCTGATATACTTTCTGAGCACATCCTGTCCTCTGGCTGTTGGCAGTTCTGGTTCAGGCTGAATATGTTGGCCATTTCTGTTAAAAATGTTACTGTCTTTTAAAATGTATTTATTTATTGTTAGAATGGAAGCTAGCCAAAACTCTGTGAGTCTGCAAAGACCCAGGAGAGGGAAACCTGGTATGGTTTCTCACTTACTCATACGTGGGATTCATTGGTTTAGTCTTTCACTCCCAGGCAACCAGCACCAGAACAAGAGGACACAGTCTCAAGCTGTGCCAGGGGAGGTTTGGGCTGGATGGTAGGAAGTAGTTCCTCATAGAAAGAGAGATCTGCCATTAGAATGTGCTGCCCAGGGAGATGTTGGAGTCACCATCCCTGGAGCTGTTTAGAAAGAGCCTGGATGAGGCACTTGGTGCCATGGTTTAGTTGATTAGATGGTGTTCGGTGGTAGCTTGGACTTGATAATCTCAAAGGTCTTTTCCAACTTGGTCTATTCTATTCTATTCTATTCTATTCTATTCTATTCTATTCTATTCTATTCTATTCTATTCTATTCTATTCTATTCTAAAAACAATATAATGAAATCCTGCCAGCCACCAAAACTGTTCCCTATGATTCAGACTCTTTCCTAAGAGAGCTGTTCCCTCATTGACTATCTCAGAATATTCCTTTCTTGTGTTGTTCACAGCAAATCCCTTCTGTGACTGGGAGACTCTGGGCATCTGGCTTTGAGCTTGGCTTTGGACAGGGTGGAAGGAAAAGGAGGCTTGAGATGGCAATGCTCTCTGCAGCAGGAGTACCCTGCTATGACAACTCTTGGAGGACCTTTTGGAAATCTCTTTACATCACAGATCCTATTTGCATTTTCCATGACTATGTCAGTAATGAATGAACTCAGGTTTTCCTGCTCAATCATTCCCAGAAGGTATCAGAGGTCTTCTTTAACTTGTCTGTTAGCACTGCTACTTTCTGTTAATTCAGTTTTCAAGGTCAGTCATCCCCTCCTGCACAACATATCAGTCCTCCACAGAACAATGTCTTTTCAGAAAACATCATCAGAAAATGCCTACTTTTTGTACCAAGGTAACTCACAGACATTTTAAATATGACTACTGAAAAACAGATCCCTGAGGAAACCCCACTGACAAAATGTCCCCCACCCAGTGCTCGCTTCTTCTGTTACTAGAGACCCTTATTTGCTCAGCAGGTAAGCACTTCACTACTTTAAGTCTCAGTTTCTTCAGCTTCATTAATCCATCTAATCCCACTCTGAGGCAAGGATAAGTGACACCTTATTTAATTTCCTTTTCCAGAAGTTAGGTCTCTTATCAAAGGAATATGCTACACATGAAGTGACAGTATATCTCTGGAAAACCCAAGTTACACTTAAGATCACAGCACTACATCTACAGCCGTTCTTCCCTCCAAATGTTGTTTTGTCTTGTCACCTTAGCGAGGTCAAAGCACTTTGTAAATGGCAAAATTAATCATCTGACTTCTCTGCCACTTTGTATCTGGGATAGAGATTCTCCAATGCCTTCACCTAGACTGTGTTAAGTTTTCCACCATTTCCTTACATCTCAGAGGTGAGAGTTCCCATTTTTTCTGCCTTATTCCTCAGTGTCCAGCCTGCTGGTGCTGCAGTCTTCTCCTGGAATGCTGAACCAAGGTGTCTAGTTGGATGCTGAGAAGCATATGAAGTATTTATCTGACAACCATCTAATTAGAATAGAATAAACCAGGTTGGAAGAGATCTTCAAGATCATTGAGTCCAACCTATCATCCAAGACCACCTAATCAACTAACTAACTAACTAACTAACTAACTTAATTAATTCTTATTAATTAATAAGGTGATGTTCTTTAAAGATGTCTTTACTCCCTTGCATCTTCCAGGAACCCATTTGCAATGACCTTTCCTGATCCTTTGGGAAAGTGTCTGTCTTTACATCACAGGATAGGTGATCATGTTTTGTCCACTGCCAGTTCGAAGAACCATTTTCTGAGCTATTACTGTGGTGGCTTGTGAGAGATCAGCTCTTGGGAGAAACACTCTGATAATTCTTCTTTTACAGTCCTTTTCTAAAAGGAGGATCTGATTGATCCACAAAGGCTAAGAGTTGAAACACTCCAAATCCCCACCTCCTGAGAGGCAAATAACTTCAACATGTTCTTGTACTTGGCAAATACAGTCATTTTAGTCAATGGAGCCTGTTTCTTACACCAGAATTTTGTCCTCTAAAATTAATGTTACTAGTTCAAACAGGGTAGGAAACAGAAATCAGCTGGTGAGGGTGAACTTTTTAGATGTGTCTATCTGCTTGTATTCCACTCTATCTGTCCCTCTGCTGTCAATGTTAAGTGATCTTTGGATAGATGTATGAGATCGCAGTTTTCACTTGGGATGTGTTTCAGCGTCCCCTTGCTTTAGTAAGAGAAAACCTCTCTGCAAGAATTAGTGTTCCTGCAGTGTGGGATTTCTCTCCCCTGAGTCCCTAAGAGAGGCTGGACTACACAGGGAGTTGTTTTGGCAGATGACACTATCATGATTTCTATCCTAAAAGCAGAAAATCTCTCTCTGTCTTCCCTCCCCTTCCCTGTGGCTTTTTCACAGACACCTTTGCAGACCCCTTGCAGAAGCTATCCTGGTAGATGCCTGGATCTCACTGGGACCTCTCACTGCAAGCAGAAACTCTCATTCTGCTGCCCACATATATGTGATCTTGGATAAATTACTTACCCATCAATGCCTTGACTTCCCTCCCAGAAAAATCAGTACAAAAACGATTACACAGTGTTGTCTGTTTAGCTAATGTTTATAAAGAGCCAAGGGAGCAGGCATGGAGCACGCAGGAGAAATATCTACCATGCTGCTGTTGTTAACGTGGTCACTTACATTCCTGTGTGTAAATAAATCTTGAAAGGGAAAAGCCTTTGGGATGACCAGGGAACACACAAATGCTGGAAATGTCTCATCTATTTATGGTGATCTGAATTTCTAAGCTGGGTAGTGAGCATAGTTGTTGTGCTTTGTTTTCTCTCAGGCCTTTAGGCTTACAGTTTTATTTGTCAGGCTTTATTGTCTGCCCTTTGGGATAGAAAGCATGGTTTTTTTTTCTCCCCCATCCCCCCCCCCCTCTTCCCCCCTGCTTCTGCCCTGCAGCCCATCCTAGATGCTGCTGGAGAAGAGAAGACTGCACCCAGTAGGGACTAGAAGACTCCTCCACTCACCCACTCATCTCCTCCATTCACCTCTTGGCTGATCTATCCATTCACATGCAACAAATTGAATCAATTAAAAAAAAGAAGAAGAAGAAGGAAAAAGAAAACAGCAGCTACATTTCCCACTGTCTTTGAATCAAATCAGCTCAAGACCTGCTGACAGACTTACCATAATTAGATCCTTTCACAAGTTTAATAGGGTCCCACCCTTTGTTTCTGATAACCTTCTGAGGCTTCACATGAACAGGGTAGAAAATGGTACCTGGCAGTTCAATAGACATTTCCACAACCATCTGTTTAAATCATGTTAATTGTTTTTCACAAAACTAATCCATGTGGGCAAACAAGTAGAACTGCATTGCTGCTTTTTAAAAATGCAGTAGTTCTGTAGCTGATGAGTTGGTACCAGTTAATTCTCCTAAAAGGTCATTAATGGTGGGTACAGCAAAGTGGAGGACTGGGCAGGCTGGGCTGGAGAGAGACAGTATCTGTATGACTGATGTGCAACACTCAGGGGTCAGAGCATTACAAAATGATTCTCTTCAATTATTTATGTCCCTCCCTCCACTGTACAGGGAGTGTGGGCCTGCTGCAAGGAGATTCTGCTGCCCTTACGTTACTATGCAGGGTTGTTCCTTTTCCTCAGGAATGGCATTCATTTAAACAAAAAATGTCTGGTGCAACCCTATCCTATTTCCTATGACTGATGAAAATTTGGAGAGGAGGGTGGATGGTACCATTGCAGTCATTCAGCACTGGAGAACCTGCTGTGATGCTCCCTGGTGAGTGTAAATCCTCTGGGTCCACCCTGTATGAGCCCCTTGAGAGGAGATCCCATAGTGCCATAGTTGGTTAGATGGTATGGGTGATAGATTGGACTCAATGATCTCAAAGGTCTTTTCCAACCTGATTAATTCTGCTTTCTGTAAAAATGATGCTGGGAAGAAAGATGAAGACTGCCAATATCATCACTGATGACCTATGCTCATTATCATAATCAGCATTGATGAAGAAGTTTAAATGCTTCAATCTCCCCCTCTCCCTACCTCCAAATCTTCAGCAAAAACATCCAACTTGATTCCCCCCTGCCTTTTGTGCTAATAGCAACAACATCACGCATGATATACATCAACCATGATGTATAGCCTTATGAGCTGACTGTTGACAACTTACGGTTCTTTTGTCTGGGTTTGCCTACTTGGCTGTTTAATTATGTGAAGTGCCTGTTTTCTGTGTGAGGTTCATACCAACAGCTGCTAGAATTCATGGGTGATGCTATGTTTACATCAGCCATCAAGCTCATATTCAAACACATTAGCATGACCAGAGTGCAAAATATATGGCAGAGGGACTTGCTATTGCAGTACTTTGGTTCATCTGCATGAGGTAAATTAGCCAGAAGGATGTTTCTTAGAATAGAATGTTTTCCCTCATGCTTTCAATACTGTCTTTCCTCCTTTCCTCCCCCTGCCTTTTTTTTTTTAATGTTGATGGAATTTATATTTATTGACCATTGCAATTTTATTTTTGATGCAAGTAGCAATTAATAGAAAGGACATTAGAGTGAAGAGTCCTGAGATTTTATGAGTATGGATTACTGTAAGGCTACACAATAAAAGAGTGCAGCATGCCTAAAAGGTCATTACAGCTGTAATAATGCAATCCCAAAGTACCCCTTTCATTCTGGAAGACTAAAACTTGTTACCACACCTAGATGCAAAGCAAAGGTGTATGTCTCAGACGCTTGTTATTGTGACATTTAAAAAAATCCACTCAAAAGCCTGGAAACTATTTTCATGGCTGGTGCCCCGTTTGCTTTGTTTTTACCCCAGTACTTTATCTCCTGAAAGATGAAAACATGAACATGAAAAAGGTAGAATTTTTGAAAGAAAAAAAATCTGGATTTTATGATGCAAGTGTCACTGATATTTTTAGCAAACTTTATGCAATCATAGCAATTGGATATTATTTTAGGCTGGATGTTAGTAAGAAGTTCTTCCCAGAGAGAGAGATTGGTCATTGGAATGTGCTGCCCAGGGAGGTGGTGGAGTCACCATCACTGGAGGTGTTTAGGAAGAGCCTGGATGAGGCACTTGGTGCCATGGTTTAATTGATTAGATGTTGTTGGGTGATAGGTTGGACTGGATGATCTCAAAGGTCTTTTCCAACCTGGTTAATTCTATCCTATCCTATCCTATCCTATCCTATCCTATCCTATCCTATCCTATCCTATCCTATCCTATCCTATCCTATCCTATCCTATCCTATCCTATCCTATCCTATCCTTGGTTGATTTCCAGTGGTGCTGTTTTGGTATTAGACCTTAGAAGAAACTCTTCCTGCTCCACCTGGGCCTTAGGACTGTCCCATTTTGCTTCCATTTAATACCTCCTGTCCATACTTATCTCTCATGTCCTGTTTTGTTTACCCAATCCTCTCAGTGGCAGAAAGTGATAGCCTTTCATCAACCATCTTCATGATGGCATGTAGAGTAGAACAGAACAGAACAGAACAGAACAGAACAGAATAGAATAGAATAGAATAGAATAGAATAGAATAGAATAGAATAGAATAGAATAAGAATAGACTAGAGAATAGAATAGAATAGAATAGAATAGAATAGAATAGAATAGAATAGACCAGACCAGCTTGGAAGAGACCTTCAAGATCATTGCGTCCAATCTATCATCCAACACCATCTAATCAATTAAACCACGCAACCAAACACCCAACCCGGTCTCCTCCTAAACACCTCCAGTGGTGGTGACTCCACCACCTCCCTGGGCAGCACATTCCAATGGGCAGTCTCTCTTTCTATGAAGAACTTCTTCCTAACATCCAGCATAAACCTCCCCTGGCACAGCTTGAGACTCTGTCCTCTTGTTCTGGTGTTGCTTGCCTGGGAGAAGAGACCAACCCCCTCTTGGTTACAACCTCCCTTCAGGGAGTTGGAGAGAGCAAGAAGGTCTCCCCTGAGCCTCCTCTTCTCCAGGCTAAGCAACCCCAGCTCCCTCAGCCACTCCTCATAGGGTTTGTGTTCCAAACCCCTGCCAGCTTTGTTGCCCTTCTCTGGACATCTTCCAGCAACTCAACATCTTTCCTAAACTGAGGAGCCCAGAACTGGACACAGGACTCAAGGTGTGGCCTAACCAGTGCTGAGCACAGGGCAGAATGACCTCCTTGCTCCTGCTGGCCACACTGTTCCTGATGCAGGCCAGGATGCCATTGGCCCTCTTGGCCCCCTGGGCACACTGCAGGCTCATGTTCAACCTACCATCAACCAGTACCCCCAGGTCCCTCTGTGCCTGGCTGCTCTCCAGCCACTCTGACCCCAGCCTGTAGCACTGCCTGGGGTTGCTGTGGCCAATGTGCAGAACCTGGCACTTGGGTGTGTTAAATCTCATGCCCTTGGATTCTGCCCATCTGTGCCAGCACTTCTGGCAAGTCCAAACATTGACCCCCAACTTTGTCACACTCCTGTATTTCCATAATCTAGTGCATTTACAAATGCCCCAGGCTATCATGTAAGAGGATTTAGACCTTCAAATCGCTTTATCCTAAAAGGAATTAGGAGTGTATCTACTGAACATTGCAAACTTGAGTGATTTTCACTTTCAGAACTGAGAAAGTAGCTATGGGGTTTGCCTTATAGAAAATGAATGAGATGTAGGTTCCAACAGCCTCACCCATCTTCAGGGACAAAATTTGGTTCAGTCCTTGCAATGTTAAACAAAGTGATACCTGCATACATTAGACTGGCAGAAAAATCCCACCTTGTGTTCTCTTCTAAGTAGCCACAAACAATCATTTCCCCTTGTAAGATATGTCCTGATCTGGCAGTACAAGAAGCTATAGAAAACATTGTTGTTTTTATTTAGTTTCCCAGCATTTTACTCATATACCATTAGAGGTACATAGCTAAATGTATCTCCTGTGACAATGGAAGCACTAAGTGAAACAGCAAACATTAGAAACCCAGAGGAGAGGTTATTGTGTTGAAATCTGGTGGAAGCCTCGCTAAAATGTTCAGGTAGCATTTTGTCTGGATGCCAGAGAATAGTGTACCTGGCTCTACAGCCTGTCATCTGTAATATGGGGGACAGCTCGGTTTTTAAGATGACCCAAAATTTTTTAAGATGACCAGCAACTCTGTCCATCTATGTATTCATGTTATGGTTTGAGCTGGAAGGGGCCTTCAAGGGTAATCTAGTCCATTCCCTCGCCAATGAGCAGGAACATCTTCAACTCAATCAGGTTGCTGAGATCTCCATCCAACCTGGCCTTGAATGTTCTGAATTAAATGCTCTGCAGAGGGACCTGCTCTGCAGGCTGGACAGATGGGCAGAGTCCAAGGGCATGAGATTGAACACATCCAAGCGCTGGGTTCTACACATGGGCCACAACAACCCCATGCAGTGCTACAGGCTGGGGTCAGAGTGGCTGGAGCGCAGCCAGGCACAGAGGGACCTGGGGGTACTGGTTGAGAGTAGGCTAAACATGAGCCAGCAGTGTGCCCAGGTAGCCAAGAAGGCCAATGGCATCCTGGCCTGCATCAGAAATAGTGTGGCCAGCAGGAGCAGGGAGGTCATTCTGCCCTGTGCTCAGCACTGGTTAGGCCACACCTTGAGTCCTGTGTCCAGTTCTGGGCTCCTCAGTTTAGGAAAGATGTTGAGTTGCTGGAAGATGTCCAGAGAAGGGCAACAAAGCTGGGGAGGGGTCTGGAGCACAGCCCTGTGAGGAGAGGCTGAGGGAGCTGGGGTTGCTTAGCCTGGAGAAGAGGAGGCTCAGGGGAGAGCTTCTTGCTGTCTACAACTCCCTGAAGGGAGGTTGTAGCCAAGAGGGGGTTGGTCTCTTCTCCCAGGCAAGCAACACCAGAACAAGAGGACAGAGTCTCAAGCTGTGCCAGGGGAGGTTTATGCTGGATGTTAGGAAGAAGTTCTTCATAGAAAGAGAGATTGCCTATTAGAATGTGCTGCCCAGGGAGGTGGTGGAGTCACCACCACTGGAGGTGTTTAGGAGGAGACCAGGTTGGGTGTTTGGTTGCGTGGTTTAATTGATTAGATGGTGCTGGGTGATGGGTTGAACTTGGTGATCTTGAAGGTCTTTTCCAACCTGGTTAATTCTGTATTCTGTTTATGGGGATGAAGTTTCTAAGTTCACAACCTGTTGAGCCTGTTGTCTTACTAGAGTGGCAAGAA
Organism: Melanerpes aurifrons; assembly: GCA_011125475.1. NCBI lineage: Eukaryota > Metazoa > Chordata > Aves > Piciformes > Picidae > Melanerpes > Melanerpes aurifrons. The sequence continues at coordinate 9,604,406 of WWNC01000044.1, forward strand.
AATGTTTAGCTGATCTGTCATCTCAGGGAGGTGTAGAAAAGCCAGAATAACCACCATTCAAAAAACCCCAAACAAAGAAACAAACCCCTCCCCCCCCCCAAACCAAAACCAAGCCAAAACAAGGAAACCCCAAACAAACCAAATAACTTTTGAACACTACAGTAGGTTAATTTGGAGTTCTTCAGTTTGTGTTGGCAAGGGTCCTGGGGATTTTGTAGAAAAGTAGGAAAGTGGAAATGGAGAAAAAGTGAATGCAGGGAGGTAGCAGATGGTTGCAGCTTTTCCACTGCAGCTATTGATCAAAGAATAGATGATGTGCCTACAAGAAAACTCCCCTTGGTTTTCTCTAGCACTGCTTTCCATTGTTGTGTGTCATGGGTACCCAATCCAGTAGCTTGGCCTCATATGTACTTCGAACTGTTTGGGCAGGCTGGGTTAAAGATTGAAGATAGGAAAGTTATTATTCCAGTCTGACATTAAAGTATGTGCTACAAATGATACAAAGCTACAAATACTACTTGTTTGATGCCAACCCATGGTTTCCCAGGCTTGTGTCCTTTCTATGTTCAGGCCTTTCTATTCTCTTGGTTTTCTTGTATGTGTGAGGAGCAATATGTTGCATCATAAGCTGGTGCTAAAGCTTTATGAGTCCTCAACAGGAGACTGAAAACTGAGGAGATTTTTGTGGTATGCTACAGAGAAGAGAGAAATTGCAGGTGGCATGGGAAGTGCCAAGTAAATGACTGAGGAGCAAGAGAACTGTTGGTGGAGGTATGCATGCTTGCATGTGCTGGAGCATGTCCAAAGAAGGTCAGTAAAGCTGGAGAATGGTCTAGAGGACAAGTTTTATGAGAAGTGGGTGAGGGATTGCTTAGCCTGGAGAAAAGAAGGCTGAGGAGAGACCTTACTGCTCTCTGCAATACCTTAAAGAAGGTTGTAGCAAGCTGGGGCCTGTCTCTTCTTCCAAGTAACAAACAATGCAATAAGATGAAATGGCCTTAAGATGCATCAGAGGAAGTTTAATTGAATACTAGGAAAAGATTCTTCACCAAAATGGTTGTCAAGCCCTGGGACAGGGGTGCAGTCCTCATCCCTGGAAGTATTTAGAAGAAGTGTGGATGTGGAGCTCTGGGACATGGTTTAGCAGTAGAATTGGCAGTGCTGGATTAGTGGTTGTATTTTCTGTGCCCTTAAAGGTCTTTTCCAACCAAAATAATTCTATGATTCTATGCTTCTTTCCTGGCTTGCCTTGATGGCCATGGTTTGAAACAGGAAAGAGCAAGGCTTTTGGTCCAATATGGAAATGACTGTTCCTTTGCTTTTACCTGTGCTCTAGGCTAGGGCTTTACTCTTCATGCTGGGTATCTCAGAGCACAGGATCTGATAGAGCATTTTGGAACTGCCACCTGAAACTTGTCCTCCTGAGAGACCCTGGCCAAGCCTGGGCTTTGCAAGCATGTGCAATGATGATTGTGCACTGCAGGAGTCCTGGTCCATCTTATGGTGTGATAGCTCTTCCTGAGACTATTGCTGTCAGGAGGACCAAGACTAGGCTCCCACTCTACCTTCTCTACACCCATTTCTGGGTTTGTTGTGACTGTGGAGCCAGAGCCACATGGCAACTGAATTATTCATCAGCGCAGTGCTTAAAAACATTTGAGTCCTCAGGCTGCCTGATTGAAATCAGTAGTCTAGGGGGTGAGGTGATGCTGCTCCTGTAGAGCCAAGCCATTGAGATGCAGCCAGAAGGATGGGGTGCCATCCAGAGGGACCTGAGCAAACTTAAGAAGTGGGATCATGAGAATCTCATGAAGTTTGACAAGACCAAGTGCAAGGTCCTGCACCTGGTCAGGGCAGTCTCTACTCTCTAGACAGGCTCTGTGATGAAGAAATTTTGAGCAGCCTTGCTGTGAAGGATCTGGGGGTACTGGCAGATGAAAAGCTGGATGTGAGCCAGCAATAGGTGCTTGCAGCCCAGAGGACAAACTGTGTCCTGGGCTGCATCAAAAGCAGCATGGCCAGCTGGTCTCAAAGGAGGTGATTCTGCCTTTCTTCTCCACTCTGGCGAGACCTCACCTGCAGTACTGTGTCCAGCTCTGGAGTCCTCAGCGTGGGAAAGACATGGACCTGTTGGAGCAGGTCTAGAAGACGCCACAAAAATCAAAGCAATGAAACATCTCTCCTGTGAAGAATGACTGGGATTCTTAGGACTGATCAGCCTGGAGAAGACAAGGGGCTGGCGAGACCATTTTGTAGCCTTTCAATAAATAAAGTGGGCCTGTAAGAAAGATAAGGACAATCTTTTTATCAGCACCTGTTGCAACAGGACAAAGGATAATGGCTTGGAACTAAAAGACAGAGATTTAGATGAGACATATGAAAGAAGTTTTTTTTATGCTGTGGGTAGTGAAACTCTGGTGTAGGTTGCCCAGAGAGGTGGTAGTGCTTCATCCCTGGCACCATTCCAGGTCAGGCTAGACAGTGCTCTGAGCAACACAACGTAGCTTATATTGTCCCTGCTCATTTCAGAAGAATTGGCTTAGATGAGAATTGAAGAATAGAACAGAACAGAACAGAATAAACTAGACTAGACTAGACTAGACTAGACTAAAATAGAATAGAATTAAGCAGATTGGAAAAGACCTTTGAGAGAATTGAATCAAGCCCATCACCCAACACCAGCTAATCAACTAAACCATGGCACCAAGCACCCTATCAAGTCTCTTCCTAAACACCTCCAGTGATGGTGACTCCACCACCTCCCTGGGCAGCACATTCCAATGGCAAATCTCTCTTTCTATGAAGAACTTCTTCCTAACATCCAGCCTAAACCTCCCCTGGCACAGCTTAAGACTGTGTCCTCTTGTTCTGGTGCTGGTTGCCTAGGAGAAGAGACCAACCCCCACCTGGCCACAACCTCCCTTCAGGTAGCTGTAGAGAGCAAGAAGGTCTCCCCTGAGCCTCCTCTTCTCCAGGCTAAGCAACCCCAGCTCCCTCAGCCTCTCCTCATAGGGTCCCCTGCAACCCAAACCATTCCATGATCCTACACTCCACCTAAAAAAGATACTACACCCTAAACAAGGTTCTCAGAGACCTGGTTAGGCCTCCAAATACAGAGCACCAGCAGACAAAGGGAGCCTCTGGATGTAGGGAGGTTGGGGACCTCCCTGGGGAGTGGGAGAGTCAGAGACATGCCATTGTGCAGCACAACCCTCAGCAGCACCCAGTATTGTACAAGAGTGACAGCCTGTTTCTGTGCTTCATTCCCAGATACTTGCTGTGCGGATGTTACAGTAGTTGCTGCTGCTGCTCCTCATCATGCTCCCTTCCCCCTCCTTCCCTTTCTCTTTTTAGTGATTCAACAACTGCATTTCATAAAGATGAAATAGAAAAAACACAACATTAATAGAGGTTTCATCCTCCCGCCCTGAGCAGGGCAATGGCACACAGGCATCTGTGTGTGTGTGTGTTTAATGGGTTCAATTTCCTTTCCCTGCCATGGTTTGGTGGCTGACAAGGGAATGCAGCAAGATGGTGGTTACTGCTGCTTTATTGAATGGGACACCATGAACTGTCTTGTGGGGATAACACAAGCAGGGCTTAGGCTTTCCTCACCTCAGCGGTTTTGAATGTGGCCAAAAGAAAGAGTTTCTCTTGGAAGGATCAGCTTCTCTCTTCCCCTTACCTACTCCAAGGTAGCCAAACTGGCACAAAGGATGCTGGCTAACTGGCTGTGTTGGAAAAGCAGAACTCATGGAACACTCCTTGGAGTGCCATAAGTGTGTGCTGGAGGAAATTAATTGAATGCAGTGTATCAAAGGAAATAACAATAATAATGCACATCCCTAGCAGCTAGAGAAGGAAAAGATCTATGTGCTTCTTTTGTGTCTTCTCTGCCAAGCAATGATTATTCTTCTTGTAGCCAGGAGGGGGTTGGTCTCTCCTCCCACACAACCAACACCAGAACAAGAGGACACAGTTTCAAGCTGTGCCAGAGGAAGTTTAGGCTGGAGGTGAGGAGAAAGTTCTTCAAAGAGAGAGTTCTTAGCCTTTGGAATGTGCTGCCCAGGCAGGTGGTGGAGTCACCATCCCCGGAAGTGTTCAAGAGGGGATTGGATGTGACACTTGGTGCCATGGTTTAGTAGTCATGAGGCGTTGGGTGACAGGTTGGACTTGATCTTTGAGGTCTCTTCCAACCTTATTGATTCTATGATGCTGTGATTCTGTACAGTTAATCCCACAGTTGTCAGGCAGAGGTTTTTGGATAAGGGAGGTGTTTCTACCAAGGACAGGTGGCTGTTAATGTCAGAAGACAAGGTCAGACAAGGTCAGACAAGGTCAGAAGACAAAACATGATCCTTTTGCACATTTCTGCAGAGATGCTGGAGGTCTCACAGTGGTGCCCACTCTTAGAGCTGGCAGTCCTGATCTATAGTGGCTGTGAGGATCAGGAAGGAGGACATGGAACTCACTCAGTGCACATGGGTATCATAGCAGATACACTGCAAGATTCTGGTGTCTCTCTTGGTGTGAAGCAAGGTCTCATGCTGGTTCACTGCCTGGTGTGCTATTGAGGCCTCCATGATAGCTTTTCATAAATGAACTTCAGGTCTCACATCTGTGCAGATTTCTTCCCCCAATGGTTGCAATTCTGCCTTCAAATTTGTTTTCCTCAGTACAGCACAACTTCAAGGGATGTGATTCTGCCCTTCTGCTTTGTACTGGTGAGACTCCAACTGCAATACTGTGTCCAGCTCTGAAGTTTCAGCACAGAGAAAACACAGGCTTGTGGAAGCAGGTCTAGAGGAGGCCATAAAAATGATCTATTACATCTTTCCTATGAAGAAAGGCTGAGAGTTGGACTTCTTCAGCCTGGAGAAAAGAAGGCTCCAGGGAGACCTTCTTAAGGGCTTTCACTAATTAAAGGGCACTTATAAGAAAGATGAGGACAATCTTTTCAGCATGGTGTCCTGGTTTGAGGCCAGACAGATCCTCTATTGCCCCAAGAAGGGACAAAAGAATGACACTCAGACAAATGGATTGGAGGGTGATGGAAAGTTTAAATCAAAAAAGCAATTAGTGTTTTACAGAAAACTACAAAGCATAGTGGCAAGATACCCCAAAGCACACAGAGTCCCTTACGGCACACCCAAAGGCCCCCAGCTCTTCCCTTCTTCCCACCTGGGTATGTACCCAAAACCCCCAGGGCTCTTTCTTCCCCCCACTGCTAGGCTAGTCTCAGGCTGGCCAGGTTACCCAAATGGGAGCATCTCCCACGGGAGCAGAGAAGGAAGAAAGAGGAAGAGAATGACCTTGCAGATGAATGCATAGGGCACAGCATTTATGGGTAGAAATAGGCTGTTTCCTGTGTCCACCTTACTGGGATGGACACTTGAGACACCGGAGGTGTGACTTGTGTGGCAGTAACTGGAGGCATCCAGCCTGAACTGCCACACAGAGTCTGTTGTGGTAGGACAAATGGAAATGGTTTTGAACTAAAAGGGAGAAGATTTTGACTAGAGACAGGGAAGAAATTGCTTATGCTGTGAGTGGGGAAGATCTGGCATAGTCTCCCAGAGAGGTGGTAGACTCCTC
>WWNC01000044.1:9615000-9857500 GCA_011125475.1 Melanerpes aurifrons
AACTGGACACAGGACTCAAGGTGTGGTTTAACCAGTGCTGAGTAAGAGGGCAGAATGACTTCCCTGCTCCTGCTGGCCACACCATAGTGTCTGAGTCCAGAGCAAACAGATAGGGCTCACTTCTACTCATACAGGTGTTGATGGTAGAAACCAAATGGAGAAGACCAGCCCTCCTGAGTTGTCTGTGTATCCACCAGAAAGGTGGAGATAGTTCTTTGGAGCACTCTTCATACTGCCCTACCTATGTTCCTGTCCCAGGCTGCCTTCTGGAGCAGCAAACTTCTGGGAAACACCTCTGCTGGGCATTAATATCTTTTTGCCTGCAGGTGCCAGATATAATTGTGACCATTGTGGACACCTTTGTTTTTCTGTCCACCTCCTTTTCAAATCACATGGGATGTCCCTCACACTCAAGCCTCCTGGTCCTGCTCCTTGACACTTCTTCATAGCTAGATTTCCAGTAGACTGGAGATGTTCCCAAAGGGGAGAAAATGCTTGCAGAGGACAAGGTGGCAAAGCTGGTTTCCTCCTTCCACTTCCTCTTCTCTGCTTTCATTACAGGACAGGTGTTTTCCTCCCAGAGTACAGGATGCAAAGGATGGGTTTGAAAGATCCCTCCTCTCTCTGCAGCTCCCGTAATTGCCTTTGACACTGTTTATCATCTGTGATAATACAGCTGTGCCCTGTTTCCTCCAGCTGCCCTAATTCATGTTATCATTCTGGCACCAGAGAGAGGGAGGTGAGAGGTATGGAGCAGAGGTGAAGCCATTACAGAGCTGACAGGGCAGTGAGAATGGAGCCTGGTGATGGACTAGCCATCACTTGACCTGAATACAAACATACATCCTATTGGATTGACCTTTCCCTGAGAGTAATGGATCTCCTTGTGCATCATTTTTGCTACATTGCTGGCCATTCCAAGGAGATACTTTCTGGTAATTAAGATGGATCCCTTGTATAATCCACCCACAGTGACAATCAATAGGCACCTCCAGAGGGATATTTCCAGATTATTGCTATGTCAGCGCAACTTTTGGAAGCTTTGTAGATCTTATTGTGGGAGGAACAATCAGGAAAGCAACATAGAGACCGTTTCTGGGGAGGCAAGGTATGTGCAGGAGCCAGGCACATGTTTGTAGGTATACACAGAGGACTGTGCCCTGTCTTGTTTGGGGTGAGATATATGTAAGTACTTATAAACCCTAATAATGCTGCAATGAAATGTCGTGTCAGAGACTATTAAGGCAGCAAAACAGATTTGAGACTTTTATTTTGAAAATGAAATTATTGCAGATAAATTAAATTTCTTATCCTCTCCCATCCTTTCTAGAATAGAATAGAATAGAATAGAATAGAATAGAATAGAATAGAATAGAATAGAATAGAACAGAACAGAACAGAATAGACCAGTTTGGAAGAGACCTTCAAGATCATCGTGTCCAATCTATCATCCAACACCACCTAACCAACTAAACCATGCAACCAAGCACGGCATCAAGTCTCCTCCTGAACACCTCCAATGAATGGTGACTCCACTACTTCCTCGAGCAGCCCATTCCAATGGGCAGTCACTCTCTCTGTGTAAAACTTCCTCCTTACCTCCAGCCTAAACCTCCCCTGGCATAGCCTGAGACTGTGTCCTCTTGTTCTGGTGCTGGTTGCCTGGGAGAAGAGACCAACCTCTGCCTGTCTACACCCTCCCTTCAGGTAGTTGTAGAGAGCAATAAAGTCACCCCTGAATCTCCTCTTCTCCAGGCTAAGCAGCCCTAGCTCCTTCACCCTCTCCTCATAGGGCTTGTGTTCAAAACCCCTCACCAACTTTGTTGCCCTTCTCTGGACACCTTCCAGCAAGTCAACATCCTTCCTAAACTGAGGAGCCCAGAACTGGGCAGATACTTGAGATGTGGCCTAACCAGTGCAGTGTACAGGGGCACAATGACCTCCCTGCTCCTGCTGGCCACACTGTTCTTGATGCAGGCCAGGATGCCATTGGCCCTCCTGGCTGCCTGGGCACACTGCAGGCTCATGTTCATCCTACCATCAACCAGCACCCCCAGGTCCCTCTCTGCCTGGCTGCTCTCCAGCCACTCTGACCCCAGCCTGTAGCACTGCATGGGGTTGTTGTGGCCAACCCAGCACTTGGATGTGTTAAATCTCATGCCCTTGGATTCTGCCCATCTGTCCAGCCTGTCGAGGTTCCTCTGCAAAGCCTCTCTACCCTCCAGCAGATGAAATCCTGCCCCCAGCTTGGTGTCATCCACAATTTACTGATGATGGACTCAATGCCCTCATCCAGATCATCAATAAAGATGTTAAAGAGCATAGGGCCCAGCACTGATCCTTGGGGCACACCACTAGTGACTGGCTGCCAGCTGGATGTGACACCATTCACCACTGCTCTCTGGGCTCGGCCATCCAGCCAGTTCCTAACCCATCACAGTGTGCTCCTGTCCAAGCCATGGGCTGACAGCTTGGCCAGGAGTTTGCTATGGGGGACGGTGTCAAAGGCCTTGTTGAAGTCCAGGTAGACCACAACCACAGGTCTCCCCACATCCACCAGGCGAGTCACCTGATCATAGAAGGAGATCAGGTTGGTCAGGCAGGACCTGCCCTTCCTAAATCCATGCTAGCTGAGCCTAATCCCTTGGCCATCCTGTAAGTGTTGTGTGATTGCACTCAAGATGACCTGTTTCATGATCTTGCCTGGCACTGAGGTCAGACTGACAGGCCTATAATTCCCTGGCTCATCCAACCGGCCCTTCTTGTGGATGGGCACCACGTTGGCCAGCTTCCAGTCCTCTGGGACATCTCCAGTGAGCCAGGACTGCTGAAAAATGATGGAGGGTGGCTTGGCCAGCTCATCTGCCAACTCTCTCAGCACCCTAGGATGGATCCCATCTGGTCCCATGGACTTGTGAGGATCCAAGCTGCTAAGAAGGTCTCTAACTACCTCCCTCTGAAACACTGGGGAGCTATGCTGCTCCCTGGCTCCTTCTGCCAGCTCTGCAGGCCAGCTGTCTGGAAGACATTCTGTCCTGCTAGTAAAAATTGAGGCAAAGAAGGTGTTAAGTATCTCTGCCTTTTCCTCATTCTTTGTTTCAATGTTCCCCTCCATGTCCACCAAGAAGTGGCGGTTGCCCTTGCTCTTCCTCTTGCTATTAATGTATTTCATAGTTCCATAGTTTCATAGTTTCATAGTTTCATTCAGGGTTGGAAGGGACCACAAGGATCATCTAGTTCCAACCCCCCTGCCATGGGCAGGGACACCCCACACTAGATCAGGCTGGCCAGAGCCTCATCCAGCCTGCTCTTAAACACCCCCAGGGACGGGGCCTCGACCACCTCCCTGGACAACACATTCCAGGGTTTCACCACTTCCTTATAGAAGGACTTTTTGTTGTCCTTCACAGCAAAGGCCAGTCTAAGCTCCAAATGTGCTTTTGCTTCCCTAATTTTCTTCCTACAAGACCTAGCAACATCCTTAAACATTCCATGGGTTGCCTCCCCTTTCTTCCAAAGATGATACACCCTCTTTTTTTCCCTTAGTTCTTTTAGAAGTTCATTGCCCATCCAGGCTGGCCGTCTGCCCCGGCGGCTCATCTTCTGGCACATTGGCACAGCCTGTTCCTGCGCCTTCAAGAGTTCTTCCTTGAACCAGGTCCAGCTCTACTGGACCATTTTGTTTTTAAGGGCTGTTTCCCAAGGAACTTTCTGAGTTAGTTCCTTGAGTAGCCTGAAGTCTGCCCTCCACAAGTCCAGAGTGGAGGTCTTCTTGCTGCACCTCTTAGCTTGACTGAATACTGAAAATTCAATTATCTCATGGTCACTGGCCCTAAACACCCTCCGACCACCACATCGCCCACCAACCCTTCCCTATTGGTGAAGAGGAGGTCAAGCATAACCTTACCCCTGGTAGGCTCTCGCAGCACCTGGGATAAGAAGCTGTCCTCCATGCACACTAAGAACCTCCTAGACTGTCTCCTCTCTGCTATGTTAAGATCCCAGCAGATATCAGGTAGGTTGAAGTCGCCCATGAGAACAAGGTCAGGTGATCTTGAGACAGCCTTAAGCTGCCTATAGAATGCTTCATCAACATCTTCCTCTTGGTTGGGTGGTCTATAACAGACTCCAACCAGGATGTCAGCCCTGTTGGCTTTCCCTCTGATTCTCACCCACAGGCACTAAGACACTTCCTTACTTCATCCTTTTTGATGCATTTTCTTGAGTAGCTACAAGGCAGAGAACAAAGATCCCCAGCACTACACACAGACACCAAGCTGAACTTACAAGGGTGACACTGGGAGAAAAAGTTTCCTTTTAATTTGCAGATTCAATATGTTTGATGAAGATGTTCACCCAAGGGTCTGTGAGCAGAAGATACAAGGGTCTCTTGTTAAGGCTAAGCTAATATCCTGTGGTTCTACAAATTCCAGTTCTGGGTCTAACTCCTGCACATTACAGCTGTACAAAACAAGAAGCTACCCAGTTTGTACTGCTCTCTTCAGTGGTGCAAACTCCGCCAATGCAATGAGGAAATTCAAACTTATAAGTAAGATTCCATGCCCTAGTATTTGAAACAGCTAAGTGAGGACACCTCCACTCTGTTCAAATCTGCTGTGACAATTTAAGAGAAGATAGGGCTTTAAACCAGATTTGAAGGGGGAAGGGGCTGAAACCAGTCCCCCCAGGTAGGAGTCTGGAGGTGATAAGCTGGAGTCAGGGGTGAAACCAGCAGCCCAGCTGCAGTGCATGTACACTAATGCATGAAGCATGGGCAACAAACAAGAGGAGCTGGAAGCCTTGTTGCAGCAGGAAAGTTATGATGTAGTTGCCATCACAGAGATGTGGTGGGAGGACTCACATGATTAGAGCACTGCAATTGACGGCTACAGGCTCTTCAGGAGAGACAGGCAAGGGAGGTGTGGCCCTGTACATCAGGGAGACACTAGATGCCATTGAGCTGGAGATCAGGGACGATCGGGTTGAGTGCTTGTGGGTGAAAATTAGAGGGAAGACCAGCAGGGTAGACACCCTGGTTGGGTGGTCTGCATAAGAAGAGACTCAGGGGAGACCTTATTGCTCTCTACAACTCCCTGAAAGGAGGTTGTAGCCAGGTGGGGGTTGGTCTCTTCTCCCAGGCATCCAGCACCAGAACAAGAAGACACAGTCTCAAGATGCACCAGGGGAGGTTTAGGCTGGGTGATAGGAGGAAGTTCTTCATAGAAAGAGTTATTGGCCAATGGAATGTGCTGCCCAGAGAGGTGGTGGAGTTACCACCACTGGAGGTTTTTAAGAAGAACCTGGATAAGGGACTTGGTGCCATGGTTTAGTTAATTAGATGGTGTTGGGTGATAGATTGGACTGGATGATCTTGAAGGTATTTTCCAACCTGGTCTGGTGTATTGTATTGTATTGTATTGTATTGTATTGTATTGTATTGTATTGTATTGTATTCTATTCTATTCTATTCTATTCTATTCTATTCTATTCTATTCTAATTTATAGCTCTTGAATTGTGTAGTAAAACCTGTGCTGTTATCAAAAGGCCCTGAAATTTGTTCCCTTAGCCATATTGATCTAAGAAATGCAGCCAAACACGACTTGGGATATGCGCTTTAAAAATGTCAAGGGGAAATTATTTCAAGCTCTGAATATATATGAAGTTAATAACTTGGCTCTTCCCATTTCCCTTTTTAGCTTTTACTCTGGATTGGTGACCTGATTTTCCAGAAAGGGATATTTGATGGGTCGGTGATGGGGAGGGATGCAAATGATTTCCTGTAAGGTTCAGGCACCATTCTGCAATCAGAGCCTGTTCATCTTGCACAGTCCTCTAAGGCTCTCTCGTCTGAGAACTCTCCAAGTGTGACATCTGTTTTCTTGCTGAGCATTTCACATTTACCTGACATATACTTTTTCCTCTGAGTTGTCTTCTCCTTTGACTGTGCTCTGGAAACAGCATCTCTGGATATCCTGGTAAAAGAGAAATGTAGAAAAACTCTCTTGCAAGGGAAAAGCCTTTCTGCAGGTCCCTGACCTTTGAATTATATTTCAAACATTGAGGCACAGTGTTACTCTTTCATCTTCAGATTTTGTTGTTAATGTTTCCATGAATTTGTAGACCATTTCTGCTCTATGTCCTTCCTAATCTTTTAAATCAGCTTTACGTTTCTGCTATGCTCACTCTGATCTTCATGGCTTTTCATGTCGTTTATTTTTCATTATAGCTTTCCATTTCATGCTAGCACATAAAGAAAAATGCATTTTATTGGAATAGCTATGTCACAGCAGAGATTGTTCCCCTTCCTGTGAATGAAACCAGATAGTGTAGTGTCATGTAGGTCATGTTACAACAATTTCACTCTGGTTGTGTGGTCAAAACATAATGGCAGCACTCCGAGAGGAAATTCTTATTTAAATACAGGTTCATTTGCTACACAATTTTGAGTAATGAATATTTACTGTTTCTTGTTTTGTTTATTTCATAATTCTAAGGGTTTATATGAATTGATCAAGCTCTTAAAATGTCATTTGCATTTCTCCATTCCATTGTGTGAAATTTTGCAAACAAAAATAAAGAGATCTGATCTATTCACTGCTAAGCTGATGTAATACCCTTATGTAAAGGTGTTTTCTCCTTCTCCCCCCCCCCCCCTTACCCCCCTTTTTTTCTTTTTCTTTTTCTTTCCTTCTTTTTTTTTCCCCTCCGTTTTTCTCTCTCTCCTTTCCCCCCCCTTTTTTTCCTCATTCCTGTTTGGAGTTAAAAAAAAACCACCATGTGATGGATGATTTCTGTTAGGCCAAATTAGCACTCTCTCGTTGGATGTACAGTGGCAAACCTCATAAGAGTGAAGAGAAATGGCTTTAAATACAGATAACTCTTACTTTCCACTTGGGTGGAGTTATGCAATAACAAAACATAGCTACTTTGGAGAAAGTACTTTACTAAAGACTTTACTGAGTAACTCAGACTTTATAAGTTTCCTAGTGATTGTTTTTTAGAATAAGATAGCATAGCATAGCATAGCATAGCACAGAATAGAATAGAATTAACCAGGTTGGAAGAGACCTTTATGATCATCAAGTCCAACTTATCATCCAACACCAGCTAATCAACTAAACCATGGCACTAAGTGCCTCATCCAGTTCCCTCTTAAACACCTCCAGTGATGGTGACTCCACCACCTTCCTGGGCAGCACATTCCAATGGACAATCTCTTTCTGGGAAGAATCTCTCCCTAACATCCAGCCTAAACCTCCCCTGGCACAGCTTGAGACTCTGTCCGCTTGTTCTGTTGGTGGTTGCCTAGGAGAAGAGACCAACCCCCACCTGGTTACCACCTCCCTTCAGGGAGTTGGAGACAGCAAGAAGGTCTCCCCTGAGCCTCCTCTTCTGCAGGCTAAGCAACCCCCGCTCCTTCAGCTTCTCCTCATAGGGCTTGTGTTCCAAACCCCTCCCCAACTGTGTTGCTCTTCTCTGGACACCTTACAGCAACTGAGCATCTTTCCTACAGTGAGGGGCCCAGAACCGGACACAAGACTCAAGGTGTGGCCTAACCCGTGCTGAGTAGAGGGCAGAATGGCTTCCCTGCTCCTGCTGGCCACACTTTTTTCCTTCACCCTTAATAGTTCTGTAACAGAGCTGTAAGGAACTTGTTGACTCAGTACTGTTGACTGTAGGATTAGCAGATCCTCACTATTTCACAGTTCAGTGCGTGTTACAAAGTCAGTGATGCTGTTGTCAGCAGGTACCAGCCCACCAGATCAGCTGTTAGTTGGATATAAGGATGGGCTTTGGAAAAAAAAATCCCTGACATTCTTATCTGACTCACTCATTTAATCTGATCTCGACAATAATTCCTAGTGAGTAAAAGAATATAAGTATCTTGATTCTGATCTTGAGAAACAATCCTTCTGTGTGTGTGTGATCATGGATTAATGCCTTTCTGAGCTCCAGTGAAAGGGACCATTATAAAAATGAGGTTGGCTATGATGATTAAACATTATTTACAGGAAGGATATGGTTCTGATTAAATTATGAGGAGGAGTGGCGTCTCTTTCAGGGTAACAGGGAAAAAATACACATCATTCAGTGGAGGTGCTTGCCTCATTTCAGTAATTAAGGACTAAAGTAACTTGGACAGTCTGTCAGCTTCAATATGGTGGAATTAACTAGTAGATCATGTAAATAAAAGCTGTTTGATTAGACACAAAAACTAAAAGGCCATAATTTTTCCTGTTGCCTTGTAACTTATTACTGAGGCCTTTGAAATGCTGTTACTCAGTACACACAGAATCACAGTATCACAGCATCACCAAGGTTGGAAGAGACCTCAAATATCAAGTCCAACATGTCAACACAGACCTCATGACTAAAACATGGCACCAAGTGCCATGTCCAATCCCCTCTTGAACACCTCCAGGGATGGCAACTCCACCACCTCCCTGGGCAGCACATTCCAATGGCCAATTACTTTTCTAGGAAGAACTTTCCCTTCACCTTGAGCCTAAACCTCCCCTGGTGCAATTTGAGACTATGTCCTCTTGTTCTGGTGCTGGCTGCCTGGGAGAAGAGACCAACCCCCACCTGGCTACAACCTCCCTTCAGGGAGTTGTAGAGAGCAATAAGGTCTCCCCTGAGTCTCCTCTTCTCCAGGCTAAGCAACCCCAGCTCCCTCAGCCTCTCCTCACAGGCCTGTGCTCCAGACCACTCCCCAGCTTTGTTGCCCTTCTATGGACACCTTCCAGCAACTCAACATCTTTCCTAAACTCAGGAACCCAGAACTGGACACAGGACTCAAGGTGAGACCTAACTAGTGCTGAGCACAGGGCGGAATGACTTCCTTGCTCCTGCTGGCCAAACTATTCCTGATGCAGGTCAGGATGCTGTTGGCCTTCTTAGCCACCTGGACACACTGCAGGCTCATGTTTAGCCTACTCTCAACCAGTATCCCCAGGTTCCTCTCTCCCAGGCTGCTCTCTAGCCACTCTGACCCCACCCTGTAGCACTGCATGGGGTTGTTGTGGCCAATGTGTAGGACCTTGCACTTGGATGTGTTCAGTCTCATGCCTTTGGACTCTGCCCATCTGTCCAGCCTGGCCAGATCCCTCTGCAGAGCTCTCCCACCCTCTAACAGATCAACTCCTGCCCCCAGCTTGCTGTCATCTGCAAATTTAGTGACGACGGACCCAATCCCTTCATCCAGATCATCAATAAAGATATTGAACAGGATGGGACCCAGCACTGATCCCTGGGGGACACCACTAGTGAATGGCTGCCAGCTCGATGTGGCAACATTCACCACTACTTTCTGGACTCAGCCTCCAGCCACTTTCTAACCCAGCTCAGAGTGCTGCTGTCCAAGCCATGGGCTGACAGCTTGGCCAGGAGTTTGCTGTGGGGGACAGTGTGAAAGACTTTGCTTTAGTCCAGGCAGACTACATCCACAGCCCTCCCCACATCCACCAGATGGGTCACCTGGGCATAGAAGGAGATCAGGTTGGTGAGGCAGGCCCTGCCCTTCCTGAATCCATGCTAGCTGTGCCTGATCCCTTGGCCATCCTTCAGGTGTGCAGTGATTGCCCCCAAGATGATCTGCTCCATAATTTTCCCTGACACTGAGGTCAGGCTGCCAGGCCTGGAGTTTCCAGGTTCCTCCATCCGACCCTTCTTGAGGATGGGGATCACATTGGCAGCTTCCAGTCATCTGGGATGTCTCCAATGAGCCAGGACTGGTGGAAAATGGTGGAGAGTGGCTTGGCCAGCTCATCTGCCAGGTCTGTCAGCACCCTAGGATGGATCCCATCCGGTCCCATGGACTTGTGGGGATCCAAGCGGCTCAACAGGTCCCGAACTAATTCCTCATGGATTACTGGGGCACTACACTGCTCCCCGACCCCATCACCCAGCTCAGGAGGCCACTCGTCCTGAACTTCTGCCTTGCTGTTAAAAATTGAGGCAAAGAAGGTGTTCAGGACCTCAGCCTTTTCCTCATCTTTAGTTACAATATTCCCCTCCAGGTCCAATAAAGAGTGGAGGTTCTCTTTAACTCTTTTTAGCATTAGTATATTTATAAAAATGATTTTTATTATCTTTCACAGAGGTGTCTAACTTGAGTTCCAACTGGGCCTTGGCCTCTCTAATTTTTCTCCTACATGTTCCAACAAAATCCTTAAACATACCTTGCGAAGCCTTCCCCTCCTTCCAAAGGTGATACAGCCTCTTTTTTCCATTTAGATCCTCCAGGAGCTTCTTGCTCATCCAGGCTGGTCACCTTCCCTGCCGGCTTGTCTTTTGGCACATGGGAACTGCCAGTTGCTGTGCCTTCAAGAGCTCTTGTTTGAAGTAGGTCCAACCCTCCTGGACCCCTCAGTTCTTGAGGGTTGATACCCAGGGAACTTTACAAATAAGTTTCTTGAACAGGCTGAAGTCTGCCCTCTGGCAGTCCAAGGTGAAGGTTCTGTTGGTGGTCCTCCCTATCCCCCTGCATATTGAAAACTTCACTATCTCGTGGTTACTGCACCCTAGGCAGCTTCCTACGATCACATCTCCCACCAGCCCTTCCCTATTGGAGAGCAGCAGGTCAAGCACAGCCTGACCCCTGGTAGGCTCGCTTAACAGCTGCATCAGTAAGCTGTCCTCCATGCGATCCAGGAATCTTCTGGACTGCCTCCTCTTTGCTGAGTTAAGTTCCCAGCAGATAACTGGCAGGTTAAAGCCTCCCACACGAACAAGGGCCCCAAGGATCAGTGCTGGGCCCTGTGCTCTTTAACATCTTTATTGATGATCTGGATGAGGGCATTGAGTCCATCATCAGTAAATTTGCTGATAACACCAAGCTGGGGGCAGGAGTTGATCTGCTGGAGGGTAGAGAGGCTCTGCAGAGGGACCTTGACAGGCTGAACAGATGGGCAGAATCCAAGGGCATGAGATTGAACACATCCAAGTGCCGGGTTCTGCACATCAGCCACAACAACCCCATGCAGTGCTAAAGGCTGGGGTCAGAGTGGCTGGAGAGTGGCCAAGCAGAAAGGGGGTACTGGTTGATGGTAGGCTGAACATGAGCCTGCAGTGTGCCCAGGTAGCCAAGAGGGCCAATGGCATCCTGGCCTGCATCAAGAACAGTGTGGCCAGCAGGAACAGTGGAGATCAGGTTCGTGATCGTCTGAAGAACCTGAAAGTGTTCAAGTCCATGGGACCTGACAGGATATGCCCACAGGTACTGAAAGAGATGGCAGATGAGGTTGCTAAACCCTTCTCTATTATATTTCAAAAGTCCTGGAAATCTGGTGAAGTCCCCACAGACTGGAAAAGGGGAAACATTGAACCCATTTTCAAAAAGGGTAAGAAGGAGGAACCAGAGAACTACAGGCCAGTCAGTCTCACCTCTGTGCCCGGAAAGATCATGGAGCAGATCCTCCTGGAGTCACTACTCGCTCAAAAGAATAGTGAAGAGGTGATTGGGAACAGTCAGCATGGCTTTGCCAAGGGCAAATCCTGCCTGACCAACCTGGTGGCCTTCTATGAGCAGGTGACAAAATTCATAGATGAGGGGCGAGCAACTGATGTCATTTACCTGGACCTGAGCAAAGCCTTCGACACTGTCCCGCACCGCATCCTGGTCTCCAAACTGGTGACACATGGGTTTGATGGGTGGAGCACTAGATGGATAAGGAACTGGCTTGATGGCCGCACCCAAAGAGTGGCTGTCAATGGCTCCATGTCCCAGTGGAGGCCAGGGACAAGCAGAGTCCCTCAGGGATCAGTCCTGGGACCTGTCTTATTCAACATCTTCATGGGGGCCATGGACAGTGGCATTGAGTGCACCCTCAGCAAGTTTGTTGATGACACCAAGCTGTGTGGTGCAGCAGACACGCTGGAGGGAAGGGAGGCCATCCAGAGGGACCTTGACAGGCTGGAGAGGTGGGCACAAGCCAACCTCATGAAGTTCAATAAGAGCAAGTGCAGGGTCCTGCATCTGGGTGGAGGCAATCCCAGGCACAAATCCAGGCTGGGCAGTGACTGGCTGGAAAGCAGCCCTGAGGAGAGAGACTTGGGGGTGCTGGTGGACAAGAAGCTCAACATGAGCTCTCAGTGTGCACTTGCAGCCCAGAAAGCCAATCAGATCCTGGGCTGCATCAGGAGAAGTGTGGCCAGCAGGGCAAGGGAGGTGATCCTCCCCCTCTACTCAGCTCTGCTGAGACCCCACCTGGAGTACTGCCTCCAGTTCTGGAGCCCCTATTACAAGAGGGATGTGGAGGTGCTGGAAGGTGTCCAGAGAAGGGCCACGAGGATGATCAGAGGGCTGGAGCACCTCTCCTATGAGGGCAGACTGAAGGAGTTGGGGCTGTTCAGTCTGCAGAAGAGAAGGCTGCGAGGTGACCTCATTGTGGCCTTCCAGTATCTGAAGGGGTCTACAGGATGGTGGGGAGGGACTTCTCAGGATCTCAGGTAGTGATAGAACTAGGGGGAATGGAATGAAGCTGGAGGTGGGGAGATTCAGGCTGGATGTGAGGAGGAGGTTCTTCCCCATGAGAGTGGTGAAGCCCTGGAATGGGTTGTGCAGGAAGGTGGTCAAGGCCCCGTCCCTGGAGGTGTTTAAGAGCAGACTGGCTGAGGCTCTGGCCAGCCTGATGTAGTGTGGGGTATCCCTGCCCATGGCAGGGGGGTTGGAACTAGATGATCCTTGTGTTCCCTTCCAACCCTGACTGATACTTCTCTAATAGGTCATTCTGCCCCTGTACTCAGCACTGGTTAGGCCACACCTTGAGTCCTGTGTCCAGTTCTGGGCTCCTCAGTTTAGGAAGGATGTTGACTTGCTGGAATGTGTCCAGAGAAGGGCAACAAAGTTGATGAGGGGTTTGGAACACAAGCCCTATGAGGAGGGAATGAGGGAGCTGGGGTTGCTTAGCCTGGAGAAGAGGAGGTTCAAGGGAGGCCTTGTTGCTCTCTACAACTAACTGAAGGGAGGTTGTAGACAAGCAGAGGTTGGTCTCTTCTCCCAGGCAACCAGGACCAGAACAAGAGGACACAGTCTCAAGCAGTGCTAGGGGAGGTTCAGACTGGATGTTAGGAGGAAGTGCTACCCCCTCAGGTGGCTCAGTTGGTAGCGCATCAGACCCTTAGGTTGTGAGTTCAAGCCTGCAGTGGGCAGTAGTGTCCTCCCTAACTCTACTCCTGAGGTCTGTGGTGGCAGGTTGGACTCGATGATCTTTGAGGTCCCTTCCGACCTTAGGAATACTGAATAGGTTACTGAATAGTTTACAGAGGGAGTGATTGCCCATTGGAATGGGCTGCTTGAGGAGGTGGTGTAGTCACCATCATTGGAGGTGTTCAGGAGTCTTGATAGGGTGCTTGGTGCCATGGTTTAGTTGATTGGGTGGGTTGGACAATAGGTTGAATATGATGATCTTGAAGGTCTCTTCCAAGCTGTTCTATTCTATTCTATTCTATTCTATTCTATTCTATTCTATTCTATTCTATTCTATTCTATTCTATTCTATTCTATTCTATTCTATTCTATTCTATTCTATTCCTCCCTGCTTCCTGGGTCACCTCCCTCAACTAGGGAGGTGTGTAAAGCCTGCTCCCACATGTGTAACTCCCTGAGTCTTATCACTTATTCCTTTAACTCGGCCACCCGGTTAAGCAGATAATTCACCTGGTCACACCTGACACAGATATTGTCTCCATCACCCTCCATTTCAAGCACCAGGCTCCAGCACTCTCTGCAGCCAGAAGTCTGGACACCTGCATGCTTGCATTCAGGCTCTTTCTGGGTTGTTCTAGTAGCCTTTGGCCAAACTGTAACCATGGCAGGATCTCTCCAGGGAAATGAAATTAAGTTTGGGTTATTTTTATTTATTTAAAAAAAATATGTATATCTTCTACCTGACTACTGACTATGTTTTAACCAGGCTACTGCAGAGGCTTCTGCACTCTGCCACCTGATGCAGCATGCCCCACTTGCTTGGGGTGCAGTCAGACAGCAGCTCTCTTGCCGACAGTGGTTGTGCAGCTTTCTGTTCTCCCTGTGTTTAAATTTCCTGTGGCTTACGGAATATAGAATTAACCAGGTTGGAAAAGACCTTTGAGATCATCGAGTCCAACCCATCAACCAACACTAAACTATGGCACCAAGCACCCCATCCAGTTGCTTCTTAAACACCTCCAGTGATGGTGACTCCACCACCTCCCTGGGCAGCACATTCCAATGGCCAATCTCTCTTGCTGAAGAATTGTTTCCTAACATCCAGCCTAAACCTCCCCTGGCACAGCTTGAGACTGTGTCCTCTATTCTGGTGTTGGTTGCCTGGTTGAAGAGAACAACGCCCACTTGGCTACCAACTTTCTTCAGGGAGTTGTAGAGAGCAAGAAGGTCTCCCCTGAGTCTCCTCTTCTCCAGGCTAAACAACCCCAGCTCCCTCAGCCTCTCCTCATAGGGCTTGTGCTTGAGACCCCTCCCCAGCTTTGTTGCCCTTCTCTGGACACCTTCCAGCAAGTCAACATCTTTCCTAAACTGAGGGGCCCAGAACTGGAGACAGTGCTCCAGGTGTGGCCTAACCAGGGTTGAGTACAGGGGCTGACATCACCCTGCTGAGCATGCACGTGAGAAGATGCCCCTGCCAGCCCTTGTTGTCTGTTGAGGTCCTCCTGCTCTGAAAAGCCCTCAAAAGAAACCAAAATAAAGCACCTCTCAGCTCCTCTCAGCTCGAGCATGCCAGTCTCAGTGCTGGTCCTGAACTGCTGTCTTGCTGTGTTGTAGTGAGGCACTTAATCAGACCCATGAAAACCAGAATAGGACTAAAACCAGCACTCGAGGAATGCCATTCTTGGCAATGGCACAAGTTCACTGCTTTCCAGGTCTTGTCTGTTATTTTTATTTATTATGTATACTGTAGCTGCAGCTGCATCTGAAATTGGCATTTGGAGGTCACTGCAAAAAGGGCTGCCCATGAATACATATCTAAATGGCCATTTTTTGGGGCAAATAAGCCTTAAAGACTTATAAATTTCATTGCTCTTTCCAACATACTTTCCACTGGTTACGGCACTGAATCAAAATGCCTTTTGTTAAGTGCAAATTGACATTTTTATTCCTTCCTCACACGGAGGGACTGCTCCTGCCCTTCTGACTCTCTGGGAGCAGGGTGCCACAGATGCCTTGAAACCAAGGCAGCTCTCCTGTGCGAGAGGGGCAAAGCACATGCTGCCCTGCAGGAGCTGCAGACCTGTGCTACTCTTCATGCAGCCATCCTCAGTGCATCCCCTGGAGAGCAGATGGTGATGAGATCCATCTGCCCTTCCTCCCCGAGGCTGTTGTTGACAGTGAGTAGAAGAACAGAGGAAGGATTTTGTTGATTTTTGCCCCCAGTAGGCAGCTCCAAGTACCAGGCTAGGCTAGACTGATGTGGTAAGATGCCAAAAGCCAAGAAGAGTTTGGACAGATTAAAGAAGACAGCCTTCAATGTGGATATAGCTATTAAAAATTCACCCATTGATTGTATGCTAATTGCACTAATTCTTCCTCTTATATGCACATCTATTGATTAGAACTCTGACATCTTTGTTTTTTTCTACCTGACCCATAACTAGAAAACCATTTGAGGATGATAAGCATGAAAGCAGAGGAAGAAGCCAAGAAAACTTCTCACTGTATTCATACCAATGTCAAGCCATTTGCAAATGTTCAGAGTCCTCACAACCACCTGCAGATTTGCTTGCTGGTGTTTCCATAATTATTATTTTTTTCCTATGAAAATGAAGAAGGGAAATATTAATATTCTGTTCAGAGGCAAGCTTGCTTTGCTCACCCTTCTGTTTGAGCCTAACCCTGCCAGGGCTTCCAAAACTGTAGATAAGTGTGGAATAGAATAGAATAGATAACTGTAGAACAGATAACTGTAGAATAGAATAGAATAGAATAGAATAGAATAGAATAGAATAGAATAGAATAGAATAGACCTTTGAGATCATTGAGTCCAACCTATCACCCAACACCATCTGATCAACTAAACTATGGCACCAAGTGCCTCATCCAGGCTCTTCCTAAACACCTTCAGTGATGGTGACTCCACCACCTCCCTGGGCAGAACATTCCAATGGACAATATCTCTCTCTCTGAATAATTTCTTCCTAACATCCAGTCTAAACCTCCCCTGGCACAGCTTGAGACTGTGTCCTCTTGTTCTGGTGCTGGCTGCGTGGGAGAAGAGACCAACCCCCACCTGGCTACAGCTTCCCTTCAGGGAGTTGGAGAAAGCAATAAGGTCTCCTCTGAGTCTCCTCTTCTCCAGGCTAAGCAACCCCAGCTCCCTCAGCCTCTCCTCATAGGGCTTGTGCCCCAAAGCAACTAACAACTGCTGTGGTTGTATTTGTTGCACTCAACACAAACCAAGAGAGACATTTGGCACCTCACTCTTGGTTTTATTTTAGGTGGTGTTATGAACTAGAGTGGGCACTTTGCTCAACTTAGCTCAACCACCGACCTACCTACTCCCTTCACTGCTCCACCAGGTCAGTGTCAGTGCAAAGTGACTTAGATTTCTACCTTCAGCTCTGGCCCTGGCTCCCATATGGGCTTGCTATATCTATCTATTTCACCTTAAAATTGGCACTTAATCTCTACTCCATTGTTTCCCCACTGGTGAGACGAGAGCAGGGCCAACAATCTGTTCAGGTTTCTAAAGCAAGGGAGGAAAGTGCTGAGTGTAATTCTAGCAAATGTCAGTGTGAAAGTTTTCTCTGGGCCACTGCTTTCTCTCTCAGATGATATAACCCACATAAACTTTCCTCTCTCCTTCTAACACCTCCACCACTACAATGGAATTATTTTGATTTGATGCATTTACTATCCTGACAGTTACACTTTAAGTGGCCCACTCTCAATTACAAAAGGTAACCTTTTAATGACTTCTTCCCCAGCATGTGATTGTCTGCAGCTCCTTTGGCAAACCCTTTTCTCCTCTAGGAAGAGGAGACACATCAGAGCACTTCTCCATAGCTTCAGATGAGTTAAGCCCTGTGGCTCTAATGAGCCCTAATGACAGAAGCTGCACCTCCCACCAGACTATGCTTTTCCTACCCTAGAAACTATGGGTTTGAATTTCCTGACAAAATTTGCAGTCCATGGTCTGGCAAAGGGGTTGCTGCTCTTTGATACTATCTGCCAGAGGATGTTTTGCTACATTAGCACACTCCATTTTATGTACTTTGGGCTTTTCTCCTCCTGCTGCAGTTACAGTTGGTACCATTAAACTCTCTGTGTTCACTGCCTGGGGATGTGCAATTATTGTGGAGCCTTCTCCTAGTTACAGTAGGAGACACTGTGTTACTGTAGTCACTACTGAGTGACAAATGAGGTTTTAATGACACCTACTCTACCTGGAATTATCTGTAAACTACAATTAAGGAAGTAGCTACTCAAGGAATTAAAGATCAGAGAAAAATGACATGCTTTTACGGTGACTTATGGGGAGATCTGCAAATTCATGATAGTTATCTGTGGAACAGGTTGGGAGAGAAAACAGAATATATTATCTTTAAATGATCTTTTCTCCACCATCATTGCAGTATGCCAGCACTGCAGTAATGCTTATTGGCCAGCTCTTCAGCTGGTATGAATCTGCAGGGGCTCCATTTGAGTCAGTGGTCTAGAGTAGAGTTTATGGCCCATGGTGTCCCTAACCAAGGCAGGGGGCTTGGAAGCAGATGATCTTTAAGGTTTCCTCCAACCTAAAGCATTGAAGGATTCTACGATTCTGTGTGCATAGTGGATTTTGAGAGGCTGGTGTGAATTTTGGTGAGGTGGTTAATTTAGATGGTTTACTCTGACACTACAGGGATTCAATCTGTAGAGCTGTCAGGTATTTGCAAGGGACCCTGAAAAAAAACATGGCCAGTCTGAAAGGGAAAGATCAAACTAGCCAGTCAATTAGCAGGAGATCCAAAGGGCAACCTGCTCGTGGGTTTAGGAATTCCAATACTGGAGGCTGCCCAATGCATCTTTCAGCATGGCCCTGGAGCAGCTGCTCAGTCTGCCCTTGTTGTGGTGGCATCCATCATAGAGAGGACCTCTGCAGACTTCCCTTGCAAACATGTTCTCGTGGAGGAGCAGTCCCACCGTTTTGCAGGAGAATGAAAGAACAAATGAAAAAACAAGTCAGAGTTAAAAACAAAATTTACTAAGTCCATCTTCAGATAAATCATTTGCAGCTGTAACAGCTGAGGCTCAAAAAGCTTCCCAAGATGTCACCCTTACAAAAGCATGAGGCTGTGAATGTGTGTTCAGAATACTGTCTCTGAGATGACTTTATTGTGGGAATCACCCTGATAGAAAATCTTCAGAGCATGACCCAGGAAAAAGTTGCCAGGTATTAAACACAGGATTAAACTAAGCAATGCCTTTTTGCTCAGTCATCTTTCCTTTTCTGTGGTCTTTTATTATTGCTATTCCAATGTGCTGGTTATTGAGTATATGATTATTCTTTCAAATGAGTTTGGACAGCATCTATAGCTTTGCAGCAATTAAGAGGCCACAGACTTCAGCAGCTCAGGAGAAACAGAATAGGTTTTAATAGCTTTATTTATCTTTAGCTTCTTCAGAGCTGTTTGGACTTCCTCAATGGTGGGCAGTTTTCTATCAATAAAAGGATGCTGGAGCTTATTTCTTGTAAATGCAAGTAGGTAATTTTCAATGGCATGGAGAGCATTGCACTGTGCTTGAGAAAGATGCTTTCTCTCTTAGCTCTGTCATCAATTACAGGACTGCCAATGAATCTTGGAAAATGTGAACAAAACCATTTTATGATTTGCCTCAATAAAAGTCTGGTTCCTTGCTGCTGCTTAATTGTCTACCTCACAGTGCCTGCTCCCAGCTTTTAATATTCAACACCTAGATTTACCTGAGCATAATAGAGTGAAATCTTGCTAAGTAAGTGCTGGTACTGTTAAATGAATTCTTCTTGCTTTATCAGTTGTTAATAAATATTTACACATAACCAGAGCTACAAGAGAAGAGCTCTCCCTGTGTGCTAATGACAAGTACAGGTTTGGGAAGGCATGAGGGGTAATCAATCATCATCTTAGCTTGTGTTGCCCTTCTACATGATGAGAATCCAGTCCTTTGGCACAATCTGCTGCTGTCAGCAGATTCTGCACCTACATCTGGCATCAGTATTTGGAATATTGGCTACAATCTGATGGGCTACCAGACAGTATAGTCTCTTTTTATGTTGAGGAACATAATGATATTGACTAAAGCTCAAACATTGTAATTAGCTTAGAATTAAAGAACCATAAAATTATTTACACTGGAAGGAACATTTAAGAATCATCTAATCCAAACCAGGACATCTTTAACCGGATCAGGTTGCTCAGAGCCCTGTCCAACCTGACCTTGAATGTTTTGAGAGATGAGTCACCTACCCACCTGTCTGGGCAATGATAGAATGGTATAGGAAGACTAGACTAGACTAGACTAGACTAGACTAGAATTAACCAGGTTGGAAAAGACCTTCAAGATCACCAAGTCCAACCTATCATCCAACACCACCTAACCAACTAAACCATGGCACCAAGTGCCTCATCCAGGCTCTTCCTAAACACCTCAAGTGATGGTGACTCCACCACCTCCCTGGGCAACACATTCCAATGGCCAATCTCTCTTTCTGGGAAGAACTTCTTCCTAACATCCAGCCTAAACCTCCCCTGGCACAGCTTGAGACTGTGTCCTCCTGTTCTGGTGCTGGGTGCCTGGGAGAAGAGACCAACCCTCACCTGGCTACAACCTCCCTTCAGGGAGTTGGAGACAGCAAGAAAGTCTCCCCTGAGCCTCCTCTTCTGCAGGCTAAGCAACCCCAGCTCCCTCAGTCTCTCCTCACAGGGCTGTGCTCCAGACCTCTCCGCAGCTTTGTTGCCCTTCTCTGCACACATTCCAGCAAGTCAACATCTTTCCTAAACTGAGGGGCCCAGAACTGGACACAGGACTCAAGGTGTGGCCTAACCAGTGCTGAGTACGGGGGCAGAATGACTTCCCTGTTCCTGCTGGCCACACTGTTCCTGATACAGGCCAGGATGCCCTTGGCCTTCTTAGCCACCTGGGCACACTGCTGGCTCATGTTCCGTCTACTGTCAACTTTTTGCTCTGAAATAAGGACATCTAACCAGGAAGAATTCGAAAGCAATTAGAATCCTAATTTTTCAGAGGAGAAAAAAAAAATTGAAAAGTAACATCTACACAAAGGAAAATGACACTTAGAATAGATCCCCAAACATCACTTGCACCTGTAGTGACTCAAATATTCGTCATTAATGCCCAGATTAACTTCTGCCAGTTTAACCACTAGTGTTGAGGTACTTCTTTCATCATTAGCTGTGATCCTCAAGATGCCACTAAGGAAGAAGTTTCTTCACGTCTCTCATATTAGAAGCATGAGACAGCAACATCCTTATTTCATGCAAGGTAAATCACTGCTTAAGAAACTTGTCAGGAGCCAAGCAATGTGTCAGTTGGCAGGACTGGGGAAAGTTCCTTTGCTGTGCACAACTATTCAGTCATTACTACGCTGGAGCTTATGATAAGTTCTTCACAGCAAGAGAGATTGGCCATTGGAATGTGAAGCCCAGGGAGGTGGTGGAGTCACCATCACTGGAGGTGTTTAGGAGGAGACTTGATGGGGTGCTTGGTGCCATGGTTTAGTTGATTAGATGGAGTGGATGATAGGTCGGACACGATAGTTTATCCTATCCTCATAGTATCATAGTATCATTCGGGGTTGGAAGGGACCACAAGGATCATCTAGTTCCAACCCGCCTGCCATGGGCAGGGACAGCCCACACTACATCAGGCTGGCCAGAGCCTCAGCCAGCCTGCTCTTAAACACCTCCAGGGAT
Source organism: Melanerpes aurifrons (assembly GCA_011125475.1). Taxonomy (NCBI): domain Eukaryota; kingdom Metazoa; phylum Chordata; class Aves; order Piciformes; family Picidae; genus Melanerpes; species Melanerpes aurifrons. The sequence goes on from WWNC01000044.1 coordinate 9,635,894, forward strand.
GGGGCTCCAGCCACCTCCCTGGACAACCCATTCCAGGGCTTCACCACTCTCATGGGGAAGAACTTCTTCCTCACCTCCAGCCTCAATCTCCCCACCTCCAGCTTCATTCCATTCCCCCTAGTCCTATCTTATCCTATTCTATTCTATTCTATTCTATTCTACTCTACTCTACTCTACTCTACTCATACATTGGATATACACACACACATATGTATTCATAAATTAGAAATATAAATATGCTTGTATACACATTGGGGGGGGGGAGGGGGATGAACTCAACAAAAATAGTATTTATCTAGGCATGTTGTTTAAATTAAGCACAGTCCTGTGTTCCAAGGACAAAGATGTGGACCTAAAGTTCAGTATGAAGTTGTCAAGCCTGTCTGGCAAGACGCAAACCCAAATTTCTCACCTGATTGCTCTCCACTGCCTACAGGGTAAATGTTCCAAATGATGCACAGGAGGTGTGTGGATGAAACCCATTAATAAATAATTGGTTTTGTACCCATGCCTCCTGCATGCTTTTTCTGAAAATTCCCTTCTCTTCCTTGCCTCCAAGTGTCATTCATGAGAGTCTGTAGAAAATAAGGCTGAAAAGCAGCCTAGGAAGCAGTGCTTAAGGGAAGAGCTCTCAGCTGTATTCTCCTCCAGCTGATGTTATTGAAGGCAGATAGGATATTTCCTTCCTCACACTGAAAGACATTTTTTTTTGGGAACACATATTCCACATCACGTAACATTTTTCTTATCATTGCACAGTAACAATCCCTAGAAAGAGGAATATGGCCCTCAGGCCTCATAATATCATCCTTTATTAGGAATAAGAACAAAGGATGCAATTAAAATACAAATATTTCACATCCCAGAGGCCTAGATACTACTTGGCAGTTCCCTGGTGGTTCCCCCTTTGAAGAATAGCCACAGATGTGGATGCTCAGGATGGGTAGCACCGCTGTAAAGGGAATGTGGCTGAAGAGGCACAGAGATACTGCTGGGATAAAAAAGAGGAAAGCTTTTAAGGAAAATTTCTCTGCATGGTTAGAATATCTCCTGGAGGCAGTGCCTAAAGCCCCATATTGGAGTACTTTAGTTTTTGTTTCATCTGAGCAGGAAGGGGATAGATTTTCTTGCAGGCCATAGCCTACCCCTGTGTCACTCTGCTCCTCGGGCTGTCATGCTGTTGGAGCAGGAGCTCTGTGCAGCCTGGACTGTTGGGAATGGACACAGACCTGGACTGTGATTTTAGAGTGCTGATTAACCTCCCTTTGATTTGAAAATCCCTTCCAGTATAACATCAATACAAATATTTTCTACTAATTTTACTTAAAAAAAAAATTATCCTAAGCCACCCACCTCAAGCCTCTACACAGTGCCTAATTCATCCAAGTGGGCTTCCTTCTGCCTCACAGAAGCTTGTATTCACCACCAGAGTAACAGTTCTTTTTCACTCCAGATCTCTTTAAAGCGCTGGTTTAAAGAGTTTCAGTGCCCAAAGAAATTTGGTGCATTAGATAGTGTTGGATGATAGGTTGGCCTTGATGATCTCGAAGGTCTTTCCCAACCTGGTTAATTCTTCTCTTCTCTTCTCTTCTCTTCTCTTCTCTTCTCTTCTCTTCTCTTCTCTTCTCTTCTCTTCTCTTCTCTTCTCTTCTCTTCTCTTCTCTTCTCTTCTCTTCTCTTCTCTTCTCTTCTCTTCTCTTCTCTTCTCTTCTCTTCTCTTCTCTTCTCTTCTCTTCTCTTCTCTTCTCTTCTCTTCTCTTCTCTTCTCTTCTCTTCTTTTCTCTTCTCTTCTCTTCTCTTCTCTTCTCTTCTCTTCTCTTCTCTTCTCTTCTCTTCTCTTCTCTTCTCTTCTCTTCTCTTCTCTTCTCTTCTCTTCTCTTCTCTTCTCTTCTCTTCTCTTCTCTTCTCTTCTCTTCTCTTCTCTTCTCTTCTCTTCTCTTCTCTTCTCTTCTCTCTCGAACCTCTCCTCCTCTCCTCTCCTCTCCAAACCTCTCCTCTCCGAACCTCTCCTCTCTGAACCCTCTCCCTCTCTGAACCTCTCCTCTCCCTCTCCTCTCCTCTCTCTCCTCCTCTCCCTCCCTCTCCCTCCCCTCCCTCCCCTCCTCTCCTCCTCTCTCCCTCCCTCTCCCTCCTCTCCCTCCCTCCTCTCCTCTCCTCTCCTCTCCTCTCCTCTCCTCTCCTCTCCTCTCTCCTCTCCTCTCCTCTCCTCTCCTCCTCTCCTCTCCTCTCCGAACCTCCTCTCCTCTCCTCTCCCTCCTCTCGAACCTCTCTCTCCTCTCTCTCCGAACCTCTCCTCTCGAACCTCTCCTCTCCTCTCCTCTCGAACCTCTCCTCTCCTCTCCTCTCCTCCTCCTCTCCTCTCCTCTCCCTCTCCTCTCTCCTCTCCTCTCCTCCTCTCCTCTCCTCTCCTCTCCTCTCCTCTCCTCTCCCTCTCCTCTCCGAACCTCTCCTCTCCGAACCTCTCCTCTCCTCTCCGAACCTCTCCTCTCCTCTCCTCTCCTCTCTGAACCTCTCCTCTCCTCTCCGAACCTCTCTCTCTCTCTCTCTCTCCGAACCTCTCCTCTCCGAACCTCTCCTCTCCTCTCCGAACCTCTCCTCTCCTCTCCTCTCCTCTCTGAACCTCTCCTCTCCTCTCCGAACCTCTCCGAACCTCTCCGAACCTCTCCGAACCTCTCCTCTCCGAACCTCTCCTCTTCCATTCCATTCCATTTCTGGAGGAAGCTATCCCAACAGATCCCCAAGTATTTCTGGCTATTTCAGTCCATGCTGGAAGAAGAAAACTTGGACACCTCTTCTGGTGCCCTGTGCAACAGCTAGACACTCTGATTTTGCCTGCCATAGAATGGAATGGATTGGAAAGACCTTCAGACATCATTGAGTTCAGTGTCCCTGATGAAGCAGGATTACCCAGGGCAGGCCACACAGGAATATGTCGAGATGGGTTCTGAAAATCTCTAGAATAAAATAGCATAGCATAGCATAGCATAGCATAGCATAGCATAGCATAGCATAGCATAGCATAGCATAGCATAGCATAGCATAGCATAGCATAGCACAGCATAGACCAGGTTGGAAGAGACCTTCAAGGTCATCGTGTCCAACCTATCACCCAACACCACCTAATCAACTAAACCATGCAACCAAGCACCCTGTCAAGTCTCCTCCTAAACTCTGAGCAGCCTGTTCCAGTGCTCCATCACCCTCACAATAAAGAATTTTTTCCTCATGTTGAGGTGGAACTTCCTGTATTACAGTTTGTGTCTGTTGCTCCTTGTCCTATCACAGGATACCATTGAAAAGACACTAGCACCTTCTTACCACCCACCCTTCAGATATTTATGGACATTGGTAAGGTCCAGTCACTTAATCATCCTCATAGCCCTCTTTTGGACACCCTCTAGTATATTCCTGTCCCTGTTGAACTGGGAAACCCAGAACTGGACACAATACTCCAGATGTGGTTTCACCAGGGCAGAGTAGAAGGTGAGGAGAACATCCTTTGTCCTACTGGCCTCACTTCTATTAATGTATCCCAGGATACCATTGGTCTTGGCTACAAAGGCACATGGATAACTTGAATAGAATAGAATAGAATAGAATAGAATAGAATAGAATAGAATAGAATAGAATAGAATAGAATAGAATAGAAATAATCAGGTTGGAAAAGACTCAGAGATCATCAAGTCCAACCTATCCCCCAACACCATCTAGTCAACTAAACCATGGCACCAAGTGCCTCATCCAGGCTCTTCGTAAACACCTCCAGTGATGGTGACTCCACCACCTCCCTGGGCAACACATTCCAATGACCAATCTCTCTTTCTATGAAGAACTTCCTCCTCACATTGAGCCTAAACCTCCCCTGGCACAGCTTGAGACTCTGTCCTCTTGTTCTGCTGCTGGCTGCCTGGGAGAAGAGACCAACCCCCACCTGGCTGCAACCTCCCTTCAGGGAGTTGGAGACAGCAAGAAGGTCTCCCCTGAGCCTCCTCTTCTGCAGGCTAAACAACCCCACCTCCCTCAGCCTCTCTTCACAGGACTGCTCCAGATCCCTCCCCAGCTTTGTTGCCCTTCTCTGGACACCTTACAGCAACTCAGCATCTTTCCTAAACTGAGGGGCCCAGAACTGGACACAGGACTCAAGGTGTGGCGTAACCAATGCAGAGTACAGGGGCACAATGACTTCATTGCTCCTGCTGGTGGCAGTATTCCTGATGCAGGCCAGGATGCCATTGGCCTTCTTTGCCACCTGGGCACACTGCTGGCTCATGTTTAGCCTACTCTCAACCCGTACTCTCAGGTCCCTCTCTCCCAGGCTGCTCAACTTACTGTCCACCAGGACCCCAAAGTCCTTCTCCATGGAAAAATTTATGAGACAAACTTCACTTGAACTGCTCTTATGAAGGAAAAAAGGTACTAGACTTTCAGAGGACTTCCTCTGGCTAAAGAAGGGGAGTATTTGGGTCCTTTTGTTTTGCAAAGCTTGATGGTGGCAGCACCCCTGCTCCAGGATCTCCCTGTATGTTTATCCACCACTACAAATTCAGGGTTTCTCCTGCTCATTACTTCATGTTCCTATAACATTCAAGATTTATCATCCCTTGACAATCGATTGGCCATTCCAGGATCAATACTTACCACTTGGGTCAATTAATCTTGATATTCACTTTAAGGGTAGTCAGTATCTACTTATTGATTTTAAGAATAATGAAAAGTAAGTACCTGGGACCCAGTCTCTGGGCTTCTCATGGAGGCAAACCTCCCACCACAGTCAGGGTTGCCAGACTCCCCAGGGGTTAGAATGCTCATCTTGCTTTTTAAATTCTTGGTCACCTCTTTGTCCCTTCCCAGTGGTGCCATGTCACTTACAGATATGAGGTGCTCATGTGACCTTTCCAAAGCATATAATGAACAGTTAGACAGTGCCAGACTGAGACTGCTTCTTTGGTGCTCATGTGAGCTTTCTTTGACAGGCAAGTGACATCTCTTACAGGAGGTACTCTCCACACACAAGAATGTCATTACCAAACTAGGTTCTGGTGCTTTATGGTTCACACTTCCCAGCATTTCACAGAATCACAATGATATGGGTTGGAAAGGGCTATGGAGATCTAGTCCAACCCCCATGCTAAGTCCTCTTCACCTAGAACTGGTTCAACAGGATCAAGTCCAGGTCGGTTCTGAGTCTCTAGAAAGGGAAACTTCACAAGCCCTCTGGGCAACCTGTTCCAATGTACTCAAACTAAAGAAGTTTTCCCACTTGTTGAGGTAGAACCTCCTGTGTCCCAGTTTCTGTCCATTTCCCCTTTTTCTGTTGCTAGGCACCACTGTAAAGAATCTGACCTAATTCTCTTGACTCCCACCCTTTAGATATTGATAAGCATTTACAAGATCCAATCTCAGTTTCTCTTCTCCACTCTAAACGGCCACAGGTCTCTCAGCCTCTCCTCATAAGAGAGGTGTTCCTGTCCCTTTACCATCTTTGTAGCCCTCTGTTGGGCCCTCTCAAGCATTTCCTTGTCTCTCTTGAAGTGGGGAGCACAAACTGGACAGTGCTCTTCATGTGGGCTCATTAGAGGCAGAGGATAACCTCCCTTGACCTGCTGACTTGAGGACATCATTGGCCTTCTTGGCCACAGTGACACATTGCTGGCTCATGGTGAACTACTTGTCTAACAGGACTCATAGGTCCTTCTCCACAGAGTTGCTTTCCAGCATGTGCCTGTTAACATGTTCAAAGAGACACTGTGAACTCACAGGTCATACTTAATCAATTAAACCAAATTACTGGCCGAGCTGTCAGCTCCTGGCCTGGAAAGCAGCACTCTGAGCTGGGTTAGGAAGTGGATGGAGGCTGAGCCCAGAGAGTGGTGGTGAATGGTGCCACATCCAGCTGGCAGACAGGCACTAGTGGTGTCCCTCAGGGATCAGTGCTGGGCCTATCCTGTTCAATATCTTTATTGATGATCTGGAGGAGGGCATCGAGTCCATCATCAGTAAATTTGCAGATGACACCAAGCTGGGGGCAGGTGTTGGTACATTAGAGGGTAGGAGACCTCAGCAGAGAGACCTTGACAGGCTGGACAGATGGGCAGAGTCCAAGGGCATGAGACTGAACACATCCAAGTGCCGGGTTCTGCACATTGGCTACAAGAACCCCGTGCGGTGCTACAGGCTGGGGTCAGAGTGGCTGGAGAGCAGCCAGACAGAAAGGGACCTGGGGGTACTGGTTCTGGTTAAGAGTAGGCTGAACATGAGCCAGCAGTGTGCCCAGGTGGCTAAGAAGGCCAAGGGCATCCTGGCCTGCATCAGGAATAGTGTGGCCAGCCAGAGCAGGGAAGTCATTGTGCCTCTGTGTTCAGCACAGGTTAGGCCAGACCTTGAGTTCTGTGCTCAGTTCTGGGCTCCTGAGTTTAAGAAGGACATTGAGACTCTTGAACATATCCAGAGGAGGTCAACAAAGATGGGAAGGGGTCTGGAGCACAGCCCTGTGAGGAGAGGCTGAGGGAGCTGGGATTGCTTAGCCTAGAGAAGAGGAGGCTCAGGGAAGACCTTCTTGCTTTGTAAAACTCCCTGAAGGGAGGTTGTAGCCAGGTGGGGGTTGGTCTCTTCTCCCAGGCAAGCAACACCAGAACAAGAGGACACAGTCTCAAGCTGTGCCAGGGGAGGTTTAGGATGTATGTTAGGAAGACATTCTACAGAGAGAGAGTGATTGCACATTGGAATGTGCTGCCCAGGGAGGTGGTGGAATCACTGTCCCTGGACGTATGCAAGAGGGGACTACATGTGGCACTTGAAGCCATGAGCTAGTCATGAGGTGTTGGTTGACAGGTTGGACTTGATGATCTTTGAGGTCCTTTCCAACCTTATTGATTCTATGATTCTAAATCCAATAACTCATAAATATATTTCCTTTTTTTTTTTTTTCATAGTTCTTGATGATGTTTGAGAATTTTTGCCTGAAAAGCTCAAGGAACCACAACATTTGACCCTCTGTTATTAACTGATGTGTTGGCAGCAGAGCAGTGCATAGAATTTTACGCATGACATGTAAGAGTGTATTTCTTTGACTTGAAGACAAAACAATGATGTATCTGTAAACTCTTCTATGAGTACAAATTTATATCCTGGAAAGTGCTCATGAGATGTGTAGCTATTTGAATTCTCTGTGGTATTATTTAGAATCATAGAATCATAGAGTCAGTCAGGGTTGGAAGGGACCACAATGATCATCTAGTGCCAACCCCCCTGCCATGGGCAGGGACACCCCACACTACATCAGCCTGCCCAGAGCCTCATCCAGCCTGGGCTTAAACACCCCCAGGGACGGGGCCTCAACCACTTCCCTGGACAACCCATTCCAGGGCTTCACCACTCTCATGGGGAAGAGCTTCCTCCTCACATCCAGCCTCAATCTCCCCACCTCCAGCTTCATTCCATTCCCCCCAGTTCTACCACTCCCTGACACCCTCAGAAGTCCCTCCCCACCCTTCTTGTAGACCCCTTCAGATACTGGAAGGCCACAATGAGGTCACCTCGCAGCCTTCTCTTCTCCAGACTGAACAGCCCCAGCTCTCTCAGTCTGTCCTCATAGGAGAGGTGCTCCAGCCCTCTGATCATCCTTGTGGCCCTTCTCTGGACATGTTCCAGCACATCCATATCCCTCCTGTAATAGGGGCTCCAGAACTGGACACAGTACTCCAGGTGGGGTCTCAGCAGAGCTGAGTAGAGGGGGAGAATCACCTCCCTTGACCTGCAGGCCACACTTCTCCTGATGCAGCCCAGGATCTGATTGGCTTTGCAGGCTGCAAGTGCACACTGAGAGCTCATGTTGAACTTCTTGTCCAGCAGCACCCCCAAGTCTCTCTCCTCAGGGCTGCTTTCCAGCCAGTCACTGCCCAGCCTGGATTTGTGCCTGGGATTGCCTCCACCCAGATGCAGGACCCTGCACTTGCTCTTATTGAACCTCCTGAGGTTGGCTTGTGCCCACCTCTCCAGCCTGTCAAGGTCCCTCTGGATGGCCTCCCTTCCCTCCAGCGTGTCTGCTGCACCACACAGCTTGGTGTCAACAAACTTGCTGAGGGTGCACTCAATGCAGCTGTCTGTCAGCTATCTTTAGAGTGCTCTGAGAATAAAAAACGAGCTGACAGTTTGGTGTGACAATATGTTCAATAAGGTGGATTTTAGCTGCCTAATATTTGCAAAAAAATAAAAAAAAATTACTCCCCAGGGCCAATTTTTAATTTTAGGGTTTTGTACAAAATAGTACAGCAGACCAAACCTTTGCTGTAACCAAAATGCATCCCTGCTCAATTAGTTATCAAAATGAGATTTTTCTTCTGCTGCAGTGAATAATTTCCCTTCCTTCCCTTCCCTTCCTTCCCTTCCCTTCCCTTCCTTCCTTCCCTTCCCTTCCCTTCCCTTCCCTTCCCTTCCCTTCCCTTCCTTCCCTTCCCTTCCCTTCCCTTCCCTTCCTTCCCTTCCCTTCCCTTCCTTCCCTTCCCTTCCCTTCCCTTCCCTTCCCTTCCCTTCCTTCCCTTCCCCTCCCCTTCCTTCCCTTCCTTCCCTTCCTTCCTTCCTTCCCCTTCCCCTTCCTTCCCTTCCTTCCATCTTTTATTTTCCTTTTTTCCCCTTTAATCTTTTTCTCCTTCCCCTTTTTTCTTTTCTTTCCACTTTCCCCTTGTCCCTTTTTCCTCCCTTTCCTATTTTTCTCCTTCCCTCTCTCTTTCCTTATTTTTACTTCCCTCACACTATATCGCTTTCACAAACCTCCCATATCCTCTGTTCAATTTATCAAATAAAATCATAGGGTGACATCCACATAAAGAAGAAATGCCTTTCAAAAGGGGGCGACAATCAGTGACCAAAAATTAGCTACCAGTGCCCAAGCCAACGGAAGAGGAAGCTGAGTGCAGCCCGGCAATGGTTTGTTTAGTCTAAGGGATTAATTATTCAGCACTTGCAGTCATGATGAGAGCCTGCACACCAGACTAAAACTGGCACAAAGGTTAATTGGTATCTAAGGGCTGTCTCTAGTCACCTGATACTGTTAAGTAGTGTGGTTGTTATTTTAGTACATTTTGGGACTTTAAAAAGAACTCTAAGTCACACGTGAGGAGGTGGAGACACGATTTCCTGTCATGCTCAGGAAATTGGTACCCAGCATCAGCTTATCCAGTAAGAAGAGAAAGGTAAAGCTTTGTGTGCTCCCTGTGATTGAAAAATGGATTCTCCATTGCAGCTGGTTTCAGCCTTATGGGTGCTATTTAAACTTGGCATGTCATAAATCCAGTATCTACCACAGTATTTGTTCTCCTTCGCATTTTATTTGCGACCATGTGCAGAGAATTGCCGTGGTAGAAACAAAGGTGTGCCATGGCTGGCAAGAACAAGTCATCCTCAAACCTTGCAAAAGACTTGCTTCAGTATAAATGTTTATTTTGGGGAGGCTCCTAGAGTCTGCAAAACCCAGACTGGCTGGCAAAATGCAGATTGTTCACAGGTATCAGCAACTTCAAGGCTGGCCTCCAGTAATTATCAGGGCAGCAGGGCAAGCCAGCATATACTGCTCTGCTTGGAAATGACCTTGACCTCATATTCCTGATTGTCTGTTAGGAGGTTTTGGTTCTGAGTCAGAAGAACCTCCTAGCTTGTGATAGAACAGAAGAGAAGAGAAGAGAAGAGAAGAGAAGAGAAGAGAAGAGAAGAGAAGAGAAGAGAAGAGAAGAGAAGAGAAGAGAAGAGAAGAGAAGAGAAGAGAAGAGAAGAGAAGAGAAGAGAAGAGAAGAGAAGAGAAGAGAAGAGAAGAGAATTAACCAGGTTGGAAGAGACCTTTGAGATCATCGAGTCCAACCTATCATCCAACACCAACGAATCAACTAAACTATGGCACCAAGTGCCTCATCCAGTGTCGTCCTAAACACCTTCAGTGATGGTGACTCCACCACCTCCCTGGGCAGGACATTCCAATGGCAAATCTCTCTTTCTATGAAGAATGTCTTCCTAACATCCAGCCTAAACCTCCCCTGGCACAGCTTGAGACCATGTCACAGAATCATAGAATCAATAAGGTTGGAAAAAACCTCAAAGATCATCAAGTCCAACCCTCTGATCATTGTTGTGGCCGTTTCTGGAGCTGATTCAAAAGGTCCATATCCTTCCTGTGCTGAGAACTCAACTCCAGAACTGGAACATCCACCCATAAACTTTCCTGCAGGGTGTATAAATTATGACCTGGCTCATGGCTGACACCTAGCACTCCAATTCTCCACCGGAGAGCATTTGCCAACGAAAGTATTTTCCAACCTGGTTAATTCTATTCTATTCTATTCTATTCTATTCTATTCTATTCTATTCTATTCTATTCTATTCTATTCTATTCTATTCTATTCCATTCCATTCCATTCCATTCCATTCCATTCCATTCCATTCCATTCCATTCCATTCCATTCCATTCCATGCTACAAACACAGACTCGACTCTACCACGCCAGACCACTACAGCATTGCTGGTCAGGATGAAGCCACTGCCGCTACATGAACCTGGGATGAGAGAATGCTGTGAGATGAGCCAGGGTGTTCAGGAGTTGGAAGAGAAGTTGTTTGCTATTTTCTAAGTTCTAGTGTTGCAGAAATTATCACATCTTCTATCAGGGAAATGGGGAAGTAAAGCAGTGAGTGTCAAGCAAGAAAAAGAAATTATATTTAATGAAATTGGATTTGGAAATGTTTTTGTTCCAGCTATTTTAAAACACCACTGGCATCATAATGGAGGAACTTCCAAGGATGTAATCTTTTCTGCTGCTGTGGTAGCTTTTCTCCCCATTCCCCTGGCTTTTTTCTTGAGCATATTTTGGCAAGTGATAAATCATGCAGTGGAAGAGTATGTATCTCTTTTATTTGTCTTTAACATTGACCTTAGCCCTAGGTAGCCTCAAACAACAAAATCTTTCTGGGTGCAGATTGTCTTCTGGGTTACCTTGGAGTTTATGCAAAGGGAAAGGAGGGACACTTTTATTGTGTGTGAACTCGTATGCCTTCATTTTGAAAACCACAATAACATCTTGAATTAAAATAATGGGGCTGGAGTGTATGCCCCTGTAGAAATCTAAGCTTATATATGTTGCTGAATCAATCCAAAGAGACACAGCTGGCCAGCTAATGTTTCCAGCTTTGGCTTCAAATATTAACATGATGTAAGAGAAAGCAGTACTTGCACACTCTGCACAGCTCCCAAGTTATTAAAAACCCAAATGAACTGTCCTAAAGAAAGCAGAACACCTTGGGGCTATGACAGGAATCTATTTTCAGCATCCTTGGCATTCTTAAACTCAGGGTAGCACACACAAATCCTGAAAGACTTTTCAAAGGAAATAGCTGTTGCTTCTGTGTGGTCATCTCTCACTGCTGACAAACCACCAATGCCACCTCCTGTGGTGGACGTCACAGCAACGTCTCGTTTCCCACCTCTCTGTTGTGTGTCAGAGTACTACTGGATTGAATCCTGAACTGTTTGGATGTTTGCAGCTTCCATGACTGTCCAGGGGAGCAGATCCTCTGTTGGGCCCAGGATGAAGTTTTCCCAGCATCATTTCACAAATTCTATGGTGAAGCCACTGAGGATGAACCTCTTTGTCTAGAGCTCACAGAAAGAACCCTTATTTAGCAAAGAATCCTATTTAGCAGCCCTTCATCAAGGAAGAAATTGAAAAATCTTTTGTTGAACAAAATACCTTTCACTTAAAAAATCCAGGCAAGATAAAATGACATGTGTGCTAATGTATTTTATGAACCACCATGTGTCTCAGGAAAGGTCAGAGAAAAATGGCAACCGCTGCTCAGGTGATTGGTGGTGGAGGGGGGAAAATGGCCTCATCTGAACGTGACAAGAAGCTTCAGTGACATCATATAAATGCCATAATTGGGAAGTGGTAAATTGAACAGGGCTGCCTTCGGAATTTGATGTGTCAATAAACAAGTTCAAGGTGACACGTTGGATCAATACGGCACGACAAGAATCATCCGACAAATTTACTGCAAAGTAATTGGGTGCAAAATGACTCAACTCAACCTTCACACTGCAGAAAATCAAACAAACAGGCAACCTACAGGCAACAGTTTGTATGTGTCAGATGCTGCTTAAGGTAGCTTGCGTGGTACTAATAGAGTTGTTTTAAAGGGAGATGGGAAAAAAAACACACCACGCCACCATACACACAAAAAAGTGAGGTTCCTGTTATTATGTGTGTGACCTGAGGCATTACTATAACCCTCTATGCACTTTGGGGCTGTATAAATAGGAAAACAAAAAAACATAATTGCTAGAGGTAGTCTTAAATATTAATATTTTTCTTCCTGTCTGCGTTGAGATGACAAATAAAATAAGCTGGGAACACCTTTCCTTTGCTTTTCTTTTAGCACAAACAAGATGCTTTTCCTCTAATAGGTTTCTTACCTCTCACTCCTCTTATTTTTTTTTTTTTTTGTAAAGGAAGGGGTAATAAGTTATTTCCATTAACAAAAAAATGTATTTGCCCATGCTGCACAGGGCTATCAAATGCAAATAATTGGCTACCAATAGAATTAACCACCCCCTCTCACTGACAAGCAAGAAGAGAGTCACTCAGAGAAATCTCTTCAGCGCATTAATTTGTTGACAAGGAATTTGATGCTTGGTTTGTCCCTGCTTGACAACCTTTAATCTTGAGTTTCTCTGAGGGGGAAAGTTGAGAGCTTATTTTTCCAAGGAATTTGGGCTCTTGCCAAGGCTAAAAGAGAAGCTGATACACTGACTGTGCACTTTGGAAATGTCACAGGGATTGATTGTGTTTTAATTGTACATTCATTCTGGAGTGAGAAAAGAGGCGGAAGATGAGTAGAGAGCCACATCTAATATGCCATTCATGTTTACATCATTTCCCATCTGAGCTGAACTTTATTAGAGACCACCTTTTTTTTTTGGTGGTTTTTGTTTGCTTGTTTGTTGGTTGGTTGGTTTGTTTGCCAGTGGTGGCTTTGTGGGTTCCTGGAAATGATGAGAAAGCCTCAGTCCCACCCCATTCCTGGTGCTATTGGATGACAGGGAATCTGACTACAGACTTCAAGACCTGATGCTGGCCCAATGGCATCCCTGGCCTCAGCATCCACATAACTTACAGTAATCTGAAAATGTAGGAAAGCAGACAAATGCAGAAAGCTGAGCTTTATTGATGGACTGACACCACTGGATAAAGCAGTGTACCGTATTGGTAAGCTTTGGGCACACTGAGAATTTAATGGATGTCAAGATGTAGACAGGGGAAAAATAAGAAGATTGAGATAGAAGATTTGTGCCAGGAACAGAATTAGTGTGAAGAATTATGAGTGCAGTAGTTATGTTACCCTCCCCCACCCCACCATACACACACACACACATATATGCTAGTTACATAAAGATTTGCCCCTCACTGCCAGGTTTGGGTTCTCATGCTCCCTCAAGAAGGGACATCTCTGGCAGCACTGCCCAGGGCAGGGGGATACACAACTTCTTCATATCCAGGAAGCTCCTGAAACTGGTGCATGCTGCCAAGCAAATCACCAATCATGTCCCATGCAAGAGGTGAAACCTGACTGAACAGCAGTTGATTCTTTGTTTGGGGAAATACGCCAGAATAGAATAGAATAGAATAGAATAGAATAGAATAGAATAGAATAGAATAGAATAGAATAGAATAGAATAGAATTAACCAGGTTGGAAAAGACCTTCTAGATCATCAAGTCCAACCTATCACCCAACACCACCTAATCAACTAAACCATGACACTAAATGCCTCATCCAGTCTCTTCTTAAACACCTTCAGTGATGGTGACTTCACCACCTCCCTGGGCAGCACATTCAACGACCAATCTCTCTTTCTACGAAGAATTTCTTTGTAACATCCAGCATGAACCTCCCCTGGTGCAGCTTGAGACTGTGTCCTCTCCTCCCTTCAGGGAGTTGTAGACAGCAAGAAGGTCTCCTTTGAGTCTCCTCTTCTCCAGGCTAAGCAACCCCAGCTCCCTCAGCCTCTCCTCACAGGGCTGTGCTCCAGACCCCTCCCCAGCTTTGTTGCCCTTCTCTGGACACATTCCAGCATCTCAACATCTTTCCTAAACTGAGGGTCCCAGAATTTGACACAGGATTCAAGGTGTGGCCTAACCAGCACTGAGTACAGGGCACAGTGACTTCCCTGCTCTTGCTGGCCACACTGTTCCTCATGCAGGCCAGGATGCCCTTGGCCTTCTTGGCCACCTGGGCACACTGCTGGCTCGTGTTCAGCCTACTCTCAACCAATACCCTCGGGTCCCTTTCTGCCTATTCTGACAACAGCCCTCCTGCTTTACCTGCTGACCACCTCAAGTTTATTTCTATGTAACAGAAAGGGAACAATATCCACTTTTTATCCAGCAGTGGTTGGGGATGCTCTTAGAGACCAATACTCTGAAGACACAGGGTTTGCAAGCAGATGGCCAACACCACAGTTAAAGACAAGTCTCTTTGCTTATCAGAGGATTTTTCTTTCAAGAATGACTAAAAGAATCAGCCAGTAAATGAAAACCATCTCCTTCTCCTTCTCCTTCTCCTTCTCCTTCTCCTTCTCCTTCTCCTTCTCCTTCTCCTTTCTTCTTATTCTTTCTTCTTCTTCATATTTTCTTCTTCTTTCTTCTTCTTTCTTCTTCTTCTTTCTTCTTCTTCTTTCTTCTTCTTCTTCTTCTTCTTCTTCTTCTTCTTCTTCTTCTTCTTCTTCTTCTTCTTCTTCTTTCTTCTTCTTCTTCTTCCTCCTTCTTCTTTCTTCTTCTTCTTCTTCTTTCTTCTTCTTCTTCTACATTTGGACTATGAAATAGTTGTTTAATGTTTAACATTTTTTTTTTAATTTAAATTTTTAAATTAATTTAAATTAAATAATTAATTTAAATTTAATTATTACCACAACTCCAGTGCTTGGCAGAAAATTGTTCCTCTTGGTAAAGCTGAAAAGCACATATTGCTCCATTGCAACACATCTCCCAGCAATATCATGAGACAATATGCTATTTCCAAAGCACTAAGGAAAGAAGTGAATTCCACCAGTCTTGCCAGACATGTTAGATTTTTACAGCCATATCTGTAGATATCTATCTGCCCCTGTATCCTTCGCTCCTCTGAAGTACCATGCACAACTGAAAAAGCACCTCCACACCTGAGAGAAGAGTTCAGGATGTTTATTTCCCTTTAACAGCAACCCCATGCAGTGGTACAGGCTGGTGTCAGAGTGGCTGGAGAGCAGCCAAGGAGAGAGGGACCTGGGGATACTGGTCGATGGTAGACTGAACATGAACCTGCAGTGTGCCCAGGCAGCCAAGAGGGCCAGTGTCATCCTGGCCTGTATCAGGAACAGTGTGGCCAGCAGGAGCAGGGAGGGCATTATGCCCCTGTACACTGCAATGATTAGGCCACACCTCGAGTACTGTGTCCAGTTCTGGGCCCCACAGTTTAGGAAGGATGTTGACTTGCTGGAGAGTGTCCAGAGAAGGGCAACGAAGTTGGTGAGGGGTTTGGAATACAAGGCCTATGAGGAGAGTTAGCCTGAAGAAGAGGAGGCTCAGGGGAGACCTTATTGCTCTGCACAACTACCTTGAGAGAGGTTGTAGACAGGCAGATGTTGATCTGTTCTCTCAGGCAGCCAGCGTCAGAACAAGAGGACACAGTCTCAAGCTGCAACAGAGGATGTTTAGGCTGGAGGTTAGGAGGAAGTTTTACACGGAGAGAGTGATTGCCCATTGGAATGGACTGCCCGGGGAGGTGGTGGAGTCACCATCCCTGGAGGTGTTCAGAAGGAGACTTGATAGGGTGCTTGGTTGCATGGTTTAGTTGGTTGGGTGGTGTTGGATGATCAGTTGGACTCGATGATCTTGAAAGTCTATTCTACTCTTTCTATTCTATTCTATTCTATTCTATTCTATTCTATTCTATTCTATTCTATTCTATTCTATTCTATTCTATATGAAAGTGGGAATCATGTATGAAGTCTCTCGGGTTGCTTTGCAAACAACAGAGTGAGAGAATCACACTCAGCAGGGCTCAGATGAAGAGATGACAGAGTAGGGGGAGCAGTATCCATTGAGAACATGGCTCTGCAGTGTGCTACCTCATGTAGTGTGGTGGAAAACTCCAAACCATGTGTTCTTTGCATTAATTTCACTGAATCTCTTCTCCCCAAATCAAACTCTGCTGATTTTCTGTTTTTGAATGATATTGATTTGCAGTGCTCTTCTAATTCATTTCTATTGTCCTTGTTTACTGCTAATGATTATTCTATTGTTAATTGATATTTCTGCTGTGTTCCATAAAGACCTGATAGAAAACGAGTTCAAATCAATGGTAAAACTGTCAATGATTTTAGTGTATTTTGAGATTGCAACTGTCATTTTCCTGCTCTTTTAGTAGACCACAATGGGGCAAAATGCAAACAAAATAGTCATAGAATCATAGAATCAGTCAGGGTTGGAAGGGAACACAAGGATCATCTAGTTCCAACCCCCCTGCCATGGGCAGGGACACCCCACACTACATCAGGCTGGACAGAGCCTCATCCAGCCTGGTCCCAAACACCTCCAGAGATGGGGCCCCAACCACCTCCCTGCACAACCCATTCCAGGGCTTCACCACTCTCATGGGGAAGAACCTCCTCCTCACATCCAGCCTCAATCTCTCCACCTCCAGCTTCATTCCATTCCCCCCCAGTCCCATCACTCCCTGGTATCCTGAGATGTCCCTCCCCAGCCTTCTTGTAGCCCCCTTCAGATACTGGAAGGTCACAATGAGGTCACCTCGGAGCCTTCTTTTCTCCAGACTGAACAGCCCCAGCTCTCTCAGTCTGTCCTCATAGGAGAGGTGCTCCAGCCCTCTGCTCATCCTCATGGCCCTTCTCTGGACACCTTCCAGCACCTCTAGATCCCTCTTGTACTTGGGGCTCCAGAACTAGAGGCAGTACTGCAGGTGGGGTCTCAGCAGAGCTGAGTAGAGGATGAGAATCACCTCCCTTGACCTGCTGGCCACACTTCTCCTGATGCAGCCCAGGATCTGATTGGCTTTCTGGGCTGCAAGTGCACACTGAGAGCTCCTGTTGAGCTTCTCGTCCATCAGCACCCTCAAGTCCCTCTCCTCAGGGCTGCTTTCCAGCCAGTCCCTGCCCAAAGTCCTCTAACTGTATAGCTCTTTCTGGAAATATTCTGTAGATATGGTACCTTCTCTAAATCCTAAACACTTTGACTGTCTTTGGGTTATCAATCACACTGGTTATTTTCTGTTCTGACTTAAGAGGATTATTTGGACTGGATTTTGTACTTTATCAGTATTACAGAGAGAGACCTCCACACCCAGGGCTGTGTTGCAGTCTGGCATTGGGCTACCTGTTTCCCCTCCCACCGAAATCTTTGGAGATGCCACTGAGTTTGTGAAATCTATGCTGGTCACAGTGTCCAGGAAGACTGTCCATCTCAAGCAAAAAATTAAAATTAAAGCCCCTTGGTGGTAAGGAAAGGGTGAGAGAGAGAGATTCCAACCTGAGGAGCAAGAGACAACTCATGTGGGGTTTATTCTGGGATACTGGCAAGAACAGATGCCTAAAACCTAGCCTCTTTCACAGAATCTTAACTCACGCAATCCTTTAAAGTAGGGTCTTTAGTGACAGATCAGTTGGTAATGATTTTAAACTAAAAGAGGGGAGATTGAGACTAGATGACCAGCAGAACCAATCAGATGAGGCCCTCCACAGGCAAATAGAAGCGGCTTCCAGGTCACAAGCCCTGGTCCTCATGGGTGATTTCAACCACCCTGACATCTGCTGGAGGGACAACACAGCAAGGCACCAGCAATCCAGGATGTTCCTGGACTGCATAGAAGACCCATAGAGGGACCTTGACAGGCTGGAGAGGTGGGCACAAGCCAACCTCATGAAGTTCAATAAGAGCAAGTGCAGGCTCCTGCATCTGGGTCAAAGCAATCCCAGGCACAAATCCAGGCTGGGCAGTGACTGGCTGGAAAGGAGCCCTGAGGAGAGAGACTTGGGGGTGCTGGTGGACAAGAAGCTCAACAGGAGCTCTCAGTGTGCACTTGCAGCCCAGAAAGCCAATCAGATCCTGGGCTGCATCAAGAGAAGTGTGGCCAGCAGGGCAAGGGAGGTGATCCTCCCCCTCTACTCAGCTCTGCTGAGACCCCATCTGGAGTACTGCCTCTAGTTCTGGAGCCCCGAGTACAAGAGGGATCTGGAGGTGCTGGAAGGTGTCCAGAGAAGGGCCATGAGGATGAGCAGAGGGCTGGAGCACCTCTCCTATGAGGACAGACTGAGAGAGCTGGGGCTGTTCAGTCTGGAGAAAAGAAGGCTCCGAGGTGACCTCATTGTGGCCTTCCAGTATCTGAAGGGGGCTACAAGAAGGGTGGGGAGGGACTTCTCAGGATACCAGGGAGTGATGGGACTGGGGGGGAATGGAATGAAGCTGGAGGTGGGGAGATTGAGGCTGGATGTGAGGAGGAGGTTCTTCCCCATGAGAGTGGTGAAGCCCTGGAATGGGTTGTCCAGGGAGGTGGTTGGGGCCCCATCCCTGGAGGTGTTTGGGACCAGGCTGGATGAGGCTCTGTCCAGCCTGATGTAGTGTGGGGTGTCCCTGCCCATGGCAGGGGGGTTGGAACTAGATGATCCTTGTGGTCCCTTCCAACCCTGACAGATACTATGATACTATGATACTCTGAAGTAATTTCTGACAATGGGGATGGTGAAATAATGGCACTGTTTGCCCAGAGAGGTAGTAGATGCCCTATCCCTGGCAACATTCCAGATCAGGTTGGATAGAGGTCTGAGCAACGTGATCTAATTGAAGATGTCCCTGCTTACTGCACAGCGGTTGGACTAGATGACCTTTAAAGGCCCCTTTCAACCCAAACCATTCTATGTTTCTGTGATTTTAAGTAAGTAGGATGAAAGTAAAAAGGTGTTTCTTTTTGTGTCAGTCTAGTGAGTGAGTTTGATCCCATTAATCCTCTGCAGAGGAGCTTGTGGGCTGTTTTTTCAAAGAAACATTATAGTAAAGATTTGTCTGCTCTGTAGGTAATTCCACATTTCCCTTTCAGTTGTTTTTCATCTTGTTTTATTCACCTTTAGGGTTGTACCTCAGATTTCTGTACCACTTGCACCAATATTTGCCCAAGGGAGAAGCATTAAGGGCTCTCTGGCTGCAGTGTTTGACCTCAGATTGTTTCCATCTTAAGTATGGGGCAGCAGAAGAGACTTGAATGCATCTGTCTGGGTGTCTGAGGCTACCTCCATCCAGCATCTTGCAGCCCTCTAAATGCTCTTTCTCCTTACAAGGGCAGCAACTCTGGGCTGTTTGTGAACCCTTTTTAAAGCTCCTGCTGTAATGGCGTTAGCCATGTCCATCGGGTGCTTGAACCAAGAGCTGATGGTGCCAAGCCCATCTGCAGGTCTATCATCCCAGGAGCTCCATTTACCTGGAGAAAGCATTGCAGCTTTTGCCATTTAAAAACATCCTGCCATGGCCAGGACTGCTGTGTTAATTGAGCTGCAATTGCCAGGGCCTGAAAGGCAGCTGAATATGGATACATTTTGTTCAGGGTTGCTATTAGTTTTTCTGGGTTGCAGAGAAGACTTGCATGGAAATTGAGCCCATTATGTATTTGGGTCTTGCTTAACGAGATGCAGTGCAAAAGGCAGTCCATTACTTTGGAACTAGAGGCTTTGCCTCCTTTCCAAGATTGATTTTTATTTCACAAATTATTACTGCATGGATTAATGATCTCTCTGCATGCAAACGCTCTTGGCTGCTACTCAGGTGCATTAACCTTTCATAGAACAAAGAATTCCCTCTTCTCAATGTTGCTTTGACCAAAGTATTTCTCTTCTAGGTGCTGAATATTAAATACATGGGCATCACTACCTTTTTATCAACAGGAGAGGGGCTGGATTCAGAAATCACAGGCCTCTGAGTGATCTCCTTCAGGTGTTTTCTTTTCCACTGGATCACTACAGGCTCCTAATGCTCAAAGGCAGACTTGAAGCCCTTAATAAAATAAGACTGTTCACAAAACAGTTTTGGTGCATGAGTGCAGCAAGTAGGTACACCCAAAAAAGCAAAAGTTACTGTTGCCGGTCTGTAGGCAAGTAAAGTATGGCTTAGAGGCTGAAAAAGGTGGCCTTGAATGAAGACTCCAGGCTCTTGAAGCTTGTCTCCATTCTTGCAAGACAAGCACAGTTTTGTAAACACAAACTGCTCCACTGAGTCTCTTCCCGCACAAGGATATGCTCCACATGTAAACCTACAATCATAGAACTATAGAATGGTTTGGATTGGAAGAGACCTTAAAGATCATCTTGTTACAACCCCCCCCTGCTGTGGAAGGGACAACTTCCATTAGACCAGATTTCATACAGCCCCATCCAACCTGACCCTGAACACTCCTAGGGAGAGGGAATTCACAATGTCTTTGGGTAACCTGTTTTTGTGTCTCACTACTCTCACAGTAAAGAGTTTCTTTCCAATAGCTAATCTAAATTTCCCCTCTTTCAATTTAAAACCATTAGTCTTTGTCATGTCACAACAGGCCCTGCTAAAAGTCATCTTTCCTCATGGCCCCCTGTATGTACTGAAAGGCCACAGAAAGATCTCTCTGTAGCTCTCTCTTCTCCAGGCAGAGCAACTCCAGCTTCCTCAGCCTGTCTTCATAGCAGAGGTGCTTCAGCCCTCCAGTCATGTTTCATGGCTGTTCTCTGGACCTGCTCCATCAGGTCCATGTCCTTCCCTTGCTGAGGGCCCCGGAGTGGGCAGAGTGTCCCAAGTGAGGTCTCACAAGAGCAAAGTAGGAGGTCATTCTGCCCCTGCACACTGCACTGGTTAGGCCACACCTTGAGTACTGTGTCCAGTTCTGGGCCCCTCACTTTAGTAAGTATGTTGACTTGCTGGAAGCTGTCCAGAGAAGGGCAACGAAGTTGGTGAGGGGTTTGGAACACAAGGCCTATGAGGAGAGGCTGAGGGAGCTGGGCCTGCTTAGCCTGGAGAGGAGGAGACTCAGGGGTGACCTTATTGCTCTCTACAACTACCTTGAGAGAGGTTGCAAAGAGGCAGATGTTGGTCTCTTCTCCCAGGCAGCCAGTACCAGAATAAGAGGACACAGTCTCAGGCTGTGCCAGGGGAGGTTTAGGCTGGATGTTAGGAAGAAGTTCTACACAGAGTGAGTGATTGTCCATTGGAATGGGCTGCCTGGGGAGGTGGTGGAGTCACCATCATTGGAGGTGTTCAGGAGGAGACTTGATGGGATGCTTGGTGCCATGGTTTAGTTGTTTAGGTGGGTTGGATTGGTTGATGGGTTGGATGCAATGATCTTGAAGGTCTCTTTCAGCCTGGTCTATTCTATTCTATTCTATTCTATTCTATTCTATTCATTTTTCTCAGTCTGTGATGCAGATGAGGATGCCATTGGTCTTCTGAGCTGCAAGTGAGCATTGCTGGCTCATGTCCAGCATCTCATTCCCCAATACCTCCAAGTCCTTTTCTACAGGACTGTTCTCTATCACATCATCCCCAGCATGTATTGATAATGAGGATTGTCATGACCCAGGTACATGGCTGTACCGTAACAATTCTTCCCTTTTCTCTTCTCTCCTGGTCTTGGCTGTGTTGCTTCACTCAGGAGAGACAACCTGCTTATTGTCTGGCCTTGGCTAAGTCTAACCCACTGCTTCTATCTCTGTTCCTCTCTCTTGGAACAAGGGGATAAGGGGGGGCAGTGGAATGGCTTCTCTGATCTTTTGACCAGGGGAGGTTTCATGTTGTTTGATAATTGAAAATATCTGTATAATACTGTAAATCCTGGATATTTTGTGCACATTCATTGCATTCCATTGCAGAGTGTAGATTTTCTAACTGAG
Organism: Melanerpes aurifrons; assembly: GCA_011125475.1. NCBI lineage: Eukaryota > Metazoa > Chordata > Aves > Piciformes > Picidae > Melanerpes > Melanerpes aurifrons. Next base: position 9,657,831 of record WWNC01000044.1, read on the forward strand.
TTGGTCTCGCAAAGTAAGTGCTGGGGGGTGAACTTCAACCCACCATACATCTCCATTCTTCTTTCTATCTGACATCTATCCATGAATACTCTGCTTTGAAATACAAAGTACCATAGTACCATATTGACCATTGTGGTCAATACAGCTATGGTACTGAAAGGTGGTTGTAGCCAGGAAGGGGTTGGTATCTTCTCTCTAGCAACCAGCACCAGAACAAGGGGACACAGTCTCAAGCTGCACCAGGGGAAGTTTAGGCTGGAGGTGAGGAGAAAGTTCTTCATGGAGAGAGTAATTTGTCATTGAAATGTGCTGCCCAGTGAGGTGGTGCACTCTCCATCCCTGGAGGTGTTCAAGAGGGGATTGGACATGGTACTTGGTGCCATGGTCTAGTGATGAGGTCTGTGGTGACAGGTTGGACTCGATGATCTTTGAGGTCTTTTCCAACCTTGGTGATACTGTGATGGCCTTGCACTTGGCTTGTACTTCTTAAGGTGCACCAGGGCCTACTTCTCCATGAGTCCAGGTCCTCTAGAGGACATTCCATCCCTCTGACATACCAGCAGCACCATTCAGCTCGGTGTCTTCTGTACACTTGCTGAGGGTGCACTCAATCTCACTGTCTATATCATTGATGAAGATATTGAACACCACTGGTCCCCTGTGGGACATCAATTGTCACCCCTTGCCATCTGGACATTGAGCCATTGACCACTACCTTCTGGCTGCGACCATTCAGCCACTTACCCACTGAGCAGTCCACCCATCAAATCCATCTCTCTCCAACTTAGAGAGAAGATTGGTCAGGCAAGACTTGCCCTTAGTATAACCACTCTGGTTGTTTCAAATCCCCTTCCTGTCCTCTGTGTGCCTTAGCAGAGCTTCTTGGAGGATTGTTCCATGATCTTCCCAGGCACAGAGATGAGGCTGACCGATCGGCTCTTTCCAGGGTCCTCCTTTCTACCCTTTATAGAATGACTGCAATGTTTCCCCTCTTCCAGGCACAGTCCACACCTGACTGCCAGGACTGCCAGGAAACATCATGCAGAGTGGCCAGACTCTGGGATACATCTCATGAGTTTCCATAGACTTGTGTGTGTTCAGGGTCTTCAGGTGGTCAGAAACATTGTCTTTACTTGCAGGGGGAAGGACTTCGTCCCTCTGGTCCCTGTTGTGCAGTTCCTCAATGCAGCAGGTTTGAGGAAGGAGGATGCCAGTGAGGACTGAGGCAAAAAGGTTGTTGAGACCCTCAGCCTTCTCCTTGTCTGTTGTTACTAGCTCACCATTCTTGCTTATAGCAGTGGTTACATTTAATTTTATTTCTTAACTTTCATTTTCTGGTTGACACATCTTCTTGTTCTTCACTTTTCTTGCCAAAGTCAGCTCCAGCTGCACCCTCGCCTTCCTGATCTCATCCTTACACAACTGGGCAGTATCCCATACTCTTCCCAAGACACCTGTCCATCCTTGAACTGCCTGTGCAGTTCTTTTTTGCTATTTACATTGACCAGCAGGTCTCAACTCAGCCATGCTGGTCTCTTCTCTTTCTAGCTTGGTTATTTAAACTGCTGCAGAACTGGGGACTCTGATATTTTAGGTTGACTGACATCCTTTATCCAGCTTCCTCACGGTCATTCTGGCCTGGCTATATACTCATTTAGATGTGAAAAGACAGCTCTGCCAGCAGACTGCTGCCTACACTCAGTAAATAGCATGAAATGTAGCCAGGTTGGCTGTGTTTGTGAAACTTTCCCCACAGCTCTAATTATGTCTGGGTAGTACTAACATTTAGTCAGCTTAAATTATTAAACTCATGCAGCCCCTGCAGGTAAAAACCTGTTTAATTAATGACTGATTAGTTAAATCATTATGTGTCCTGATATGAATCACAATAATTTTTATAGTCCATATTATCATTGTAAAGGCATGCTAATTTATTGGAGGATTCTTTTTCTTACAAGGAACAGAAACAGGCTTAACTTACATCTCAGGAGAAGCCACCTCCTTTATAAGGACGAAACACATTAGCACAAATCTCATGCAGAAGGCTATTCCCTAGACAGTCCCAAATGCTATTAAATCCATATAGATGCTGGAGATGCTCAGGCCCTAGAGTCTTTCAGATTTGGGCATTTATGCATTTAAACTTGCATTTTTAGTTACTTCCAGTGTTTTGAGGAAGATGCTAGCACAACTGCACCATTTTCAGCAGATGCTTTCAACGCTACCACCAAGTGCGGAACCCATGGCCCCTTTACATCATTGCCATTCTGCCCTCTTGGTACCTGCTGCCTGCCAAACCCATATCTCTCAGGAAACAAAATCCCATATACAATAGCAGTGACTCTCAGTGTTGGTTTGGACTCAAATGAAGTATCTGTATTTGGATGATTTGGACAGGTGAGGGTTGGTCTCTTCTCCCAGGCAACCAGCACCAGAACAAGAGGAAACAGTCTCAAGCTGTGCCAGGGGGAGGTTTAGGCGAGGTGAGGAGAATGTTCCTCACAGAAAGAGTAATTGGCCACTGGGGTCTGCTGCCCAGGGAGGTGGTGGAGTCACCATCCCTGGAGGTGTTCAAAAAAGGATTGGACATGGCACTTGGTGCCATGGTTTAGTTAGTCATGAGGTGTTGGGTGGCATGTTGGACTTGATGATCTCTGAGGTCTTTTCCAACCTTATTGATTCTGTGATTCTATGGATGGATTCAGCCAGGTAGCCTTTAGCTCTTGCCAAAACAGGAAATACTTCAGAGCCACATTGACTGTTGTGATAAAACTGGCACCATATTTGGCAAGAGGTTGACTAACATATCTAGACATTAAGCACTGCAAAAGGCTGCCCAGAGAAGTGGTGGAGTCACCATCCCTATAGTAACTTAAAAGATGTGTAGATGTCATCCTTAGGGATGTGGTTTAGTGGTGGACATGACAGTGCTGGGTTAATGGCTGGACTCAGTAATCTTTCAGGTCTTTTACAATCTAAATTATTCTATCATTCTGTATGACCCTGCCTGATGAAAAGTTGGTAAATGAGACCTTTTGCTGTGTCCCCAAGGCTGAAATCTAGTTCTGGGCCAAATACTAGTGGTTACACTTTTTCCAGAAGAATACATAAATAAACCCCCAAACTTATTTTTCTCAGGCCTCTACATGACACATATGTCCTGCTGACACACCATTGCCTCCAGACCATCTGCTCAGACACCTGAAATCCTTGACTTATTGCTAAAGGTAACACTAGACACTAGAAAGATCTATGTGTTGTCTGCTACAATACTTTCTGTAAGAACCACAAATTTGTTTACAACACTTCTTTCAGCTCAGCTTTGCCATCTTACAGCAAAATGGTAGTGGTATTACCTGTAATACTTTGGCTCCTGAGCCTAACCTGGTGTGATAAACTCCTTTACCAGGAAACAAAGATATTTGAGATATTGTGAAGGAGACGTGTACAAGAAATTGTGTCTCAGATTTGGATTGCATTCTCCAAACCTGAAAGGCTTCAGCCACAGACTTTTACAGGAGCTGAGAGAAATGTCTGTTTTATTTTTCAGTGAAAACAGTGGGCATAAAGAGCAACTTGCCATCTCCAAAACTCCTTTACCAACTACTTGAAACCACCCACTGACTCTCTTATTTTCTGAGACACAGTTGTGTTTAGGTTCTTGGGGACTGTAACAAGAATTGCAAGCTCAGGTGAATTTATGGCATTTCCCTAGCTTGCAAGAGGTGGATTCAACCTCTTACTGGGCTGTCTTCAGCCCAGAAAAGTGATGACTCTTCAACATGATGGCCTTGGAAGGACCTTGGGAGGTGACTTGCAAGCAGGGTGCAAACTTTGAAAGAAGGTGGCTCTAGGGTTGACTATAAAGATAGGTGAATTTGGAGGTGGTCCTGTTTTTCAGCTCCTTGCCTAGCTGGAGGCATCTGTGCTTTCCCAGCAGGAGCATGGACCCCTTCCCTGGGGAACTAGTGGGAAAAGTCAGCTCATGCTGCTGTTGGGGGTGACGGGCTAGGGGGACAGAGTTAACAATATATATAATGTAGAGTTGTCTCACTGCAGAAATCTAGGACATCACTTGCAAAAAAGAAAGGAGAAGAGAAGGTTATTTTGAGCTAAATACTCACACAGGAGCATAATTCACTGCAAACCATTGCTCACTTTCCTCTGGTTTACCCAAGCACTTCAGTCATGGTCTGCAACAAAGGGAAGAGATGGCATTTTTTTGCTGCTCTCCCTTTTTTCTCTCCCTCTTCCCTATCATATTGAATCATCAGGGTGTGAAATATAATAAAGCAGTGTACCATTCAATCTGTTGGCTGTACCTTACAGGTGTACTCCAGGTAAATATCCCCTTGGCTGGTGAAAAATGAGCTTACCTGAAACAGATGACTTTGATGAACTTCAGTAGCTGGGCCTCTATCACTCTTTTCCAATTGGCTTCCCCAGCAAAGCATGGTTACCCAACATAAATTTGTCTTACTGAAGGAAAGATATTCTCTAATTCACTTTGTTCCCAGTGTCTTGCCCCTTTTCATTTCATCTGGTGTTTCATAAAAGCACAAGTGGCAGGGCTTGTCATCTTTTCCACTAGGTGTCTTTGGGAAACAAATTAATTATTTACCAGCCTATCGCGCACCCCATTGCTTTGATAAAACTGGAATGTAAGTAAAAATGGCCATGTATTAAAAGATGCTGTTTCCTGGATGCAGAAGTGGCAGGTACAGCATCCCAGCAAAAGCTGCTGCTAACCCTCACTGCCCTCCCTACCCAGTCCCTGCTCATCACCACGCAAGGGGCAGGGGCTAAGGGCAGAAACAAAGCAGAAGTGCATGCAGATGAGGCCCATGTACCTGCAAGGGCTTTCACTGTTTACCATGGTAATTTTAGATAAGGGCCAAATGCCTCTTTACTCTCAAAGATGAGAACATCTAGAAGATTAAGCCCTGCCTGTCTAGTAATAAGCCCAAGAATCCATTCCTGGAGGTTTTGATGTTTGTTTTCATCTCTGATTGTTTGCTTGTTTCTAATTTTATTCATTTCTATTTTATTCCTTTCTCAGGCAGACCTCTCAGGATACAGCAAAAGGCCAGGAGTTTTTTTGGAAGTGCCTTGGGTCAGAGAGTTGTGTTGTGCACAGTGGCATTGGCTGGATGATCAGTGGGAAGGTCACATCCTGCTCCTTGTGCAAGCCCAGCAAGTCCTGTCTGGAGTATAGAGTAAGGCACTCCTCCTACTTTTTTGTCCAACAACCCATTTGGGTGAAAGCCACATTGTGACTGTCTGACTAAGGCTGTGCTTTGGGGAATACAGAAGATTGTTTCTTTTGCCTGGTTTTATTTATTTATTTTTATTTATTTATTTTCAATCTACTTGAACAGTTAAAAAAACAAACCACAAACCAACAAATAAACTGAAAAAAAACCCACCCCAAGCCCCAGATATTACAAGAGGGATTGGCTTGTCAAGTGGTAGGAAATGACCCTTCCACTGAAGAATCATTTTGTGCATCATTAATTGTCATTTGAAGTAGAATGCAGTACTTTTCCTCTTTAAATGTGTTGCAAAAGTTAACTGCTTCATCTTTGGGGGCCTTTAATATATATATATATATATATGTGTGTGTGTGTGAGTGTATGTATATACATACATTTTGTATTTTTACACATATATAAAATATAAATATAAATAAATATATATACATACACATATATATATAAAATTTCTTGTTGACAGCTGGAGAAGGTGAAGGTGATAAAGAGATCGGTCCACAACCACAAAACCAAGAGTTTTAAACCCTTAAGTAGCTGCACTGATCACAATATCCACCCTGACTCCAGGACTGCATTTTCCCCCCAGACCCTGTTTTGCTGCTATCACGTCTCATCCCTCACAGAACAAAGAGACTTTATGGCTTTTTCTCATTCATCTCTCTCTCTCATATGGATAACAGAACAAACTTGAAGCTGTGAGTGGCCGAGTTTACTTCTTTCCCGGACTGGAACTTTTGGGACACTTGGGATGAATTGTCTCTACTGATGCATAGATGCTGAGTGAATTGGACAGGTTGGATCAAAAGAAGAGTGGGAGATCCCTTTCCCCGTTCCTTTTCTGAACTTGCAAACAACCAAAGACTGTTTCACTAAGTGGTTGAAAATGCAGCACAATGAAGCTGGCAGTGAAACTCCACATGAATTTGTGCACAAAGACAGCAAGTTAATTTGGAAGATACAACAAAGGCAGGATGCCAAAGGATGCCCAGAGGAGAGCTTCCTAAAATCATTAGAGCACAAGCAAGGTTATTATACCTACTTAAAGGTAAGTGATCTGTAAGGGGGCCAGATACCATACTTCCTGTCCCTTTATAAACTTGTGCAAAGCCTCTACTCCACTCTGATGAGACCCCACATAGAGTACTGTGTCCGGTTCTGGAACCCCTATTACAAGGAAGATATGGACATGCTGGAATGTGTCCAAAGAAGGGCCATGAGGATGAGCAGAGGGCTGGAGCAACTCTCCTATGAGGACAGACTGAGGGAGTTGGGGCTGTTCAGTCTGGAGAAGAGAAAGCTCTGAGGAGAACTAATTGTGGCTTTCCAGTACCTGAAGGGGGCTGCAAGAAAGCTGGGGAGGAACTTCTTAGGGTGTCAGGTAGGACTGAGGGGAAATGGAGCAAAACTAGAAGTGGGCAGATTCAGATTGGATGTTAGGAAGAAGTTCTTCCCCATGAGGGTGGTGAGAGACTGGCACAGGTTGCCCAGGGAGGTGGTGGAAGCCTCATCCCTGGAGGTTTTTAAGGGCAGGCTGGATGTGGCTCTGAACAACCTGATCTGGTGTGAAGCATACCTGCCCATGGCAGGGGGGGCTGTAAGTAGATGATCCTTGAAGTCCCTCCCAACCGTGGCAATTTTATGATTCTATGAAAGCCCCATCAGACTCAAACAATGCTTTCCCTAGACCAGCAAAAACATTACTGGTTGTGGAAATTTTGCATCCCACTGAATCCAGTGCCATCATGAGTGTACCTTAACACCATCCTCCAGTTCTTACTGTTTTTCATCCTGCAAAGCAACAGGCAGGGAAAAGAAGCCCTTTGCTCACCACAAACTCTCTTCAGACTTAGATGATTACACCAACATTATGTTCTGTTTTTTGTTTTTCCTCTTTCAGACATCTGGGACTGTATTAATCTGCAACCACAGCCCAATGTAGGTTATGTTTTACAAGTCTTCAGAGTAGAATTGCACACATGTTCAGTGGTTCAGATTTTGTTTCTTCAGGCCAAGTTTTATTTGTGTCTTCCCCTTTCTTCATTTTTATATAAAAATATATAAATATATATATATATAAATATATATATAAAAACATATTTTTTTCCTAAATGGTACCACCAAGTAGTAAAAAGCACGATCCATGTTTCAGATGCATGCAGAATAAACTACAGAAGGAAAGTGGCAGATAAATTTAACAAGCATTAAAGTTATGTATAATTTAAATATGTATAAAATTATTCAGTGTATCGATTAGAAAATGGGCTGTTGACCATTTAAAGGCAACAATCAATTTCATAGTTCACAGGTCAGGTCAAGTTTCTTTCTAATGATCTAAACAAGCAAATAGCATTAGGAGATAATGAACTCCACAGGATTACAGATGTGATCTATAGCTCTGTTGTGGCACAAAACCCAGTAAATGAGAGAGGGCATCATCTGAAGTGCCCTGGCCTCCACAGAATAAAACCATGATTTTACATCTTGGCAAGGTGTCAATTTATGATGTAATCAAAGGCAGCTGAAGGAATTACTTTGCTCCTAAACCACCATATGGCTAGGCTCAATGTCATCAATGAGCAAGAGTGGTAGATCCCCATTAATGTGGTCTACAAAGTTATCTTCCCTATTCTTGTAAGTGGATGCCAAGCATACCCACTTGTTAATCAAAAGGAGTGGATAACTCTCTCTTCTCCCACCAAGGGACTGGGTTACACAAGGAAGATACTGCAGGGCTACCATTGGGTTGCTTTCTGATTCACAGCTGTACAGCAGAGAAGGGTTTTCTCTAAATTTTAGTGAGGAAATGAGGAAAAAGACCTCTGTGTGTACATAGAGAGCATGAATATACATCTATGTCGATGTAAGTATAATTCTGTCTGCATACGTATGAGGATGTGTATTTTCACTGGGGCATGGAAAAGAGTTAGGCCACTTGGACTTCTAATAAGGGAAGGAAGGAGCAGCGACTTTCCAAAAGCCTGGTATGTATTTGAGGACATTTAGGTGTTATTTTGTGAAAATTCATGCAGCCTATTTTCTGAGGAACCATCTTATTATGGCCTGGGTCTTACCAATTGAAATCTTCAGGATATATTCTGGACTGTATTATCAATATTTTTGAGTACCTATTTACTTTGCCTTGAAACTTTGAGTGAATATAATATTCATCTAGACTTGGAGCTGGGATGGAATGCATTTAAATCTAGGCATTTCAGACTACAATGTAAACTTGCAGAAGGATCAGGTGAGATGCCTTTGAGCATCCTCTGCATGTGACCATCAGGCTGAGGAAGGCAATGCTCCCTCTCTTCTCCACTCTGGTGAGACCTTACCTGTAGTACTGTGTCCAGCTCTGGAGTCCTCAGCATGGGCAAGATATGGACCTGTTGGAGCAGGTCCAGAGGAGGCCACAACAATGATCAGAGAGCTGGAGCTGGAAGAGTTGGGGTTGTTCAGCCTAGAGAAGAGAAGGCTGTGGGGCGACCTTATTGCAGCCTTCCAGTATTTAAAGGAGGCTTACAGGAAAGACAGGGACAGTCTTTATAGCAGGGCCTCTTGTGACAGGGCAGGCAGTGATGGTTTTAAACTAAAAGGGGGGAGATTAAGACTCTAAATAAGGAAGAAATTTTTGACAATGAGAGTGGGGAAACATTAGCACAGGTTGCCCAGAGAAGTGCCAGATGCTCCATCCCTGGCAACATTCCAGGTCAGATTATACAGCAAGGATATCTTAATCTGGTTGAAGACATCTTTGTTCACCACAGGGAGGTCAAACTAGGGGACCTTTAAACACCCTTTCCAACCTAAGCCATTACACAATTCTACAGGGTAGCAAGGGAAGAAACTCCAGTTTTCACAAGACAGCAGAAAGTATTTCCACCTTTCACCTTACTCATGAAGGTGCCTGGAACACACCTGAGCATCTCAAAGGGCAGTAAGTGACTGCATTTCAACATCTGAGTCCCCCTTAGAGAGTTTATGCAGATCCTATTGACTGGCTCTATGACTTTTCTGTCTTTCTGCAGCACACTAGCCTACATCACTGTCCTGAGCTTCTTTGGACAGCATACACTTCCAGACTCCTGTGTCTTTTTGGTTGCATTGGAGTTAATGGGCTTACTTGGATTATTAATTGGGCTCATTAGACTTCTTTAATATAATGAGTGTGTAAGCAATAAACTAAGAGGCATAAAACTTTGATAAATGACAAAACTAGGTAATTGCATAAGATCAGTGCTGTGCTCCTAGGAGCCTTCTTAAAAAAATGGATGAGAGACAAAGATGGATCAAGAGCAGGTAAAAGAGAGAAAGAAGACCAATCTAGGCTGAGAAAGAAAACCAATCTAGGCTAAGTGTTTAAGGTGTCATAATATGCTTTTCTAGCATGGCAGAACAAGTCAGCTTGGCTGGGATTCAGGCACCTAAAGTAACACTCCAAGACATTTCAGCCAAGTTTCCACTGCTCCTTGATGTCAGTGGCAACAACTATGACTGCAGGTCAAGGATCTAGTTCAGCACATCATGTTAGCGTGCATTGAATAAATGAGCACAGACATACACTGAGTCCAGTGCAGCATGTGTTACACATACTAAACTCCTATAACTCCCAAGAAAATGGATAGATGAAGAGTCATAGAAACAGAGAATCGCAGAAGGATTTGAGTTGGAAGAGACCCTTAAAGGTCATCTAGTCCAACATCCCTTCAGTAAGCAGGAACACCTTCAACTACATCAGGTTGCTCAGAGCCCTGCCCAGTCTGACCTGGAGTGTTGCCAGGGATGGTGCATTGGCCACCTCTCTGGCTAACCTCTGCCAGTGTTTCACCACCCCCACAGTAAATATTTCTTTCATCTAGTCTGAACCCCCCTCTTTAGCTAAAAAACACTGCACCTTTTCCTGTTCTGATCATATTTGTGTCCTCCTCTGGGTCTACTCCAACAGATCCATGTTTTCCTCACGATTAAGACTCCACAGCTGGACACATCACTACATGTGGGATCTCTCCAGAGTGGAGCAAAGGGAGAGAATCACCTCCTTCAACCTGCTGTCTACACTGCTTCAGATGCAGCCCAGGATACGTCCAGCCTTCTTGGCTACAAGTGCACATTGCCAGCTCATGTCCAGTTTCTCATCCACCAGTACCCCCAAGTCCTACTCTGTGGGGCTGCTCTCAACCTCTTCATACTCAACCTGTTTTTTATGCTTATAAAATTATGCAATATGAAAGCAACAATAACCCCAAAGGTAAAGAGATTACACACCTACAGGAATAGATACTTCTCAGAAGCAATCCCTCTGTGAATAATCCTTCAGAAATATCACACACACAAATGTATTGTAGCTTATTATGGCACAAAGGCAAAAAACAGCCACATGAAGCTGTGTGGTTCATTGCAGTCCTGGATCATTGCTTATCTATTTTAATAGGCAAGGCATATAACAGCTTAATTATAATTATACACTGTACACAGCAGTGTTAACAAAATAACATAATGTTTAGTACATCTCCCATCGTCTTCATAGGAGGTATAGCAAGCTGCAGGTTTGTAACAATCTTCTGTTTCTTCACCTCATTAATCTCCCAAAGCAAAGAGAGAGCAATACAAGCAGAGGGAGCCCAGAAATGTACGTACATTACTGAATTAACCAGGCATGTAATTAGTGCTCAGGTGTTTATTCAAGGAAGAAACATGCAGGATTATTTAGATTCAGATTTAACACCCTGAAGTTTGAATAGTGGTGGCACGTTGTGTGAGCTTTCTAATCAACCACTTCAGCTGCCTTGGGAGCAGAGACTTGTGCCCCTATTCCTGCCTCTGGCATGGTTTTGTTTTCTAACACTGGTATCAGTTATGTGAATATATGAAAGTGTAAGCATGCAGTAGGTAAAGGTCCACCCTATGAATGTGGATGCAGAGCTGCTGCAACGCCAAGATCACATCTGTCCACCATGGAACTTGGACAGGGTGGCTTAGTCAAGTTACAGGAGTCTGACAGCCCACAATATCTGTAATACCTACATATTGAAAAGGACCCCTAAGATCATCAGATACAACCATTAACTGAACTGACAAGTTCACCACTAAACCATGTCCCTCAGTGTCACATCTTTACATACCTTCAGGGATGGTGTCTCCACTATTTCCCTGGGTAGCCTATTCCAATGCTTAACAACCCTTTCAGTGACCAAGGTGTATCCTAATATCCAACCTAAACCTCTCCTGGCATAACCTGAGACCATTTTCTTTTGTCCCTTCATTTGTTACTTGGGAGAACTCCAAAACAACATTGAATTGGTGATAGCTTACAGGATGTAGGTTCAGCTCTTGCTCTGAATGTAAAACCATGCGAGATGGTTGTGTTGGTGAAGAGAGAAACATCACAGAATCACAGAATAGATTTGGTTGGAAGAGAACTCCAAGCTCAAAGAGTCCAACCTTCAACCCAGCACTGGAGGGTTAACACTAAACCATGTCCCTAAGTGCCAGGTGCATACACTGCTTAAACGCCTCCAGGGATGGTTACTCCACCATGGCCCTGGGCAGACCATTCCAGCGTTTGGTAACCCTTTGAGTGAAGAAATATTTCCTAATATCTAGCTTAAACCTCCCCTGGTGCAGCTTGTATCCATTTCCTCTAGCCCAAGGAGAAGAGGCTGCCCCCTTCTTGCCCCAACCTCCCTTCAGGTAGCTGTAGAGAGCAGTAAGGTTCACCTTTCCTGACTTTCAGTAAGAAATGCATTGCATATGAGGACAGGATTTGCTTTTTCATGCTCTCAGAGGTTGCTGTTTTGCCAGTGTGAATCATCTCCACTGAGATGCCTTGTGATTGACATTGCATGAACACCTCCTGTTTAAAGTGCTTTTAGTGTCCATGGGGTCCTAAAGGCAGAACTCGGTTTATCCCACAGGGCACCCACAGCATTTCCAAGGTGTCCCTGGGGATACTCGATGTGTGATCCAGACGGACTCTGGGCTTCCCTGCCATGAAATGCATCTCAAGCTTTTCAGCACCCTCTGTTTCCAGCTCCTATCTGGTGAACTTCTAACGTGAACCGAGTAGAGCTGGCTAAAGATCAACAGAAACGAACAAAAGCAGAGAATGACCAACTTCACTACACAGCTTGTCTCCCAGTACTTTTCTAGTCCATCTTTTGCTACTTCCAAGCCATCCCCTCAATCCTCCCCCTTGATCCCCATAAATCCACACTATCCTATTGAAGGCATGGGACTTTGCATGCATTTTTGTGCTGGCCTGGATAAGCACATCAAAAAGCTGGATTGCAAATGGTAGCCCTGAGTTACACTTATCTAAACACCACCAAGCAGCAGAGATAAGGGAATGAGGCACAGTTGCGTGCATTGGCTTGCCGCAGTTATTTGTTGCTCACAGCCAGTGAATGAAAGAGGGCTCCCTGGAACACCAGCACGATGATAAAAATGGTGATGAAAGTATTTTCTGTATTGCTTTTCCTAGAAATATTGCCCGGTGGCAGGAAGCAGATGATTGGTAACATCAGCACGCAGAAGCAGAGAGCGGGACTTTGCATCCTATAAGCTCATCACGGCAAACTCAGGCCATGATGGGTTGAGAGAATAGCCTTCATGTGCTTAATTTTGAAAGCTCAGAGGGAGATTTGGCTAGAATGGTAGAGGAATCAGGCTTTTGTTATGCAGAAGACCTGCAAGATGGAGAGGAATTTAGGGTAGAACCCATCAAAAGTATAGAATAGAATCAAAGAATTAATAAAGTCAGAAAAGATCTTCAAGATCATCGTGTCCAACCTGTCACCCAACACCATCTACTCAACGAAACCATGGCACCAAGTGCCTCATCCAGGCTCTTCCTAAACACCTCCAGTGATGGTGACTCCACTACCTTCCTGGGCAGCACATTCCAATGGCCAATCTCTCTTTCTATGAAGAACTTCTTCCTAACATCCAGCTTGAACCTCCCCTGGCACAGCTTGAGACTGTGTCCTCTTGTTCTGGTGCTGCTTGCCTGGGAGAAGAGACCAACCCCCACCTGGCTACAACCTCCCTTCAGGGAGTTGGAGACAGTAATAAGGTCTCCCCTGAGTCTCCTCTTCTCCAGGCTAAACAACCCCACCTCCCTTAGCCTCTCTTCACACAGCTGTGCTCCAGACCCCTCCCCAGCTTTGTTGCCCTTCTCTGGACATCTTCCAGCAACTCAACATCTTTCCTAGACTGAGGGGCCCAGAACTGGACACAGGACTCAAGGTGTGGCCTAACCAGTGCTAAGTACAAGGGCACAATGACTTCCCTGCTCCTGCAGGCCATGCTATTGCTGATGCAGGTCAGGATGCCATTGGCCTTCTTGGCTACCTGGGCACACTGCTGGCTCATGTTCAGCCTTCTCTCAACCAGTACCCCCAAGTCCCTTTCTGCCTGGCTGCTGTCCAGTCATAGTATCATAGTATCACAGTATCATCAGTCAGGGTTGGAAGGGACCACAAAGGATCATCTAGTTCCAACCCCCCTGCCATGGGCAGGGACACCCCACACTACATCAGGCTGGACAGAGCCTCAGCCAGCCTGGTCCCAAACACCTCCAGGGACAGGGCCCCAGCCACCTCCCTGGACAACACATTCCAGGGCTTCACCACTCTCATGCTGAAGAATCTCCTCCTCACATCCAGCCTCAATCTCCCCACCTCCAGCTTCATTCCATTCCTCCTAGTCCTATCACTCCCTGACATCCTGAGAAGTCCCTTCTCAGCCTTCCTGTAGGCCCCCTTCAGATACTGGAAGGCCACAATGAGGTCATTTCGGAGCCTTCTCTTCTGCAGACTGAACAGCCCCAACTCCTTCAATCTGTCCTCATAGCAGAGGTGCTCCAGCCCTCTGATCATCCTCGTGGCCCTTCTCTGGACACGTTCCAGCACCTCCACATCCCTCCTGTAATAGGGGCTCCAGAACTGGAGACAGTACTCCAGGTGGGGTCTCAGCAGAACTGAGTAGAGGGGGAGAATCACTTCCCTTGACCTGCTAGCCACACTTCTCCTGATGCAGCCCAGGATCTGATTGGCTTTGCGGGCTGCAAGTGCACACTGAGAGCTCATGTTGAACTTCCTGTCCACCAGCACCCCCAAGTCTCTCTCCTCAGGGCTGCTTTCCAGCCAGTCACTGCCCAGCCTGGATTTGTGCCTGGGATTGCCTCCACCCAGATGCAGGACCCTGCACTTGCTCTTGTTGAACTTCATGAGGTTGGCTTGTGCCCACCTCTCCAGCCTGTCAAGGTCCCTCTGGATGGCCTCCCTTCCCTCCAGCGTGTCTGCTGCACCACACAGCTTGGTGTCATCAACAAACTTGCTGAGGGTGCACTCAATGCCACTGTCCATGGCCCCCATGAAGATGTTGAACAAGACAGGTCCCAGGACTGATCCCTGAGGGACTCTGCTTGTCCCTGGCCTCCACTGGGACATGGAGCCATTGACAGCCACTCTTTGGGTGCGGCCATCAAGCCAGTTCCTTATCCATCTAGTGGTCCACCCATCAAACCCATGTGTCACCAGTTTGGAGATCAGGATGTGGTGTGGGACAGTGTCTCCCTGTCTGTCCCCAGCCTGTAGCACTGCATGGGGTTGTTGTAGCCAATGTGCAGAACCTGGACCTGATAAAAATCCTTCAAAGCAGGTAGATTACATAGGGCCTAAATACAAGAGCATTTTACTTGAATAAGGCTAAACTTCCTCCATCTGCATATTTGTTTACAAGTCACAGAAAAGCTAATTTTCTTCACCTGTCTCAAAAATAGTTATTACATTTGAAGTAAGGTGTAATTTGTATTTCTCATGCAGACACGACGACGTGTGTGTGGGGAGGGGGGTCACAGAGAGTGTAATTCCAGGGCAAAACCCTCGCCTCACGCTTATGCTCTCAAATCTTGTCTCCTCTGCTGGTAAAACAAGCAGGATTAGCACATGATAAGACCAGAGGAGATAATAATTACACCGGCTATGAGCAAACTGCAGAACCACGGAATAAATCCCCAAACAATTATTAAAATGGCTCAATGCATTACACAAATTGGAAAAGACTGGGACGTTCTGGGGGGTGTGGAGGGGGGGCAAAGGAGGTAAGACATATTATTTAAGTGTTCTTGTAAGCCTTCTAAGATATTAATGTTGCAAAGCTTCTTATGAATATTTAAGAACATAAAATGGAGATACTCTTCAGTGCAGCATTACCGCAGAAGCCTGTAATACAGTTGAGTCCACTTAAGAAGGCAATATCTGACATCTATGACAGATTTAAACTTGATATGGGCTGTGTTTATAGCTGAAAAATCCAAGCAAACTGGTTAAATATTGCTGCAGTTATCTCTGCTATATATATTTTTTTAAACATATATTTATATATTTATAGATGTATCTATCTATATGTATTTAAATACATTAACATATTTTTGTACTTTATATATTAACATATATTTTTATGTTGTATATATTTATACATCTATATATATTTATATATAATAAATGTATAGTATAGAAAAAGATAAATATATTAAAATATAATATATAGAAGTATATATAAATATAAATATAGTAAAATATTATATAGCTATATATAAAATAGGTATTTATATTATATAAACATATCTATTTATATAATAAATAAAAATATAATATACACTACATATAAAGTATGTTAAAATATATGTCTAAAACACATGTATAATACATAAAATTATATCTAAAAATATAAATACGTATCTCTCAAAAATAGAAATACATAATATATAAAAATATGTTTAAAAATAGATAATATGTAACAATATATATAAATATATGTATTATTATATTGATATATACAGTTATAGAATTTCCCAACTTCACCTCCAGGCATCTGTACTTCTAGATACACTTAAAAAAACAATACATGTTATTTATTGAATTGTTTGATGCTTTCTGGAGAAAGGACAATTACCTTAGTGCTAAGAAGGAATCAAGGTTTATTTCTCCCTCTCTGAACAGGTACCTGGAAGATACTTCCTAATGCTGGTACCTGACACAGATCAGTTTTCACTAGGGCTGATTTCAGAAAAAGTTTTAATGGGAGAAGGTTTTAGATGGGTAATGGATGGGTGCAGAAATCTTCTCTTCCAATGCTCTGTAAAGCTCATAAAACTTAAGACAAAAGCTTTTCACCTCAGTTCCTCAGCTCCTACTGTTTTAATTATCAAGATTTGACTGATTTTCTTCCCTTTCAGTCAGTGTCTTCCCTGAAAGAAAAAAAACCAACATTTTCTAGCCATGATATTGTTTCTGTTCTGTGTCTGAATCTGTGTCTATTTAGAACAGGCACCAGGATATTCCTGCTCTAAGGAGAATGATGAAAATTTCTGTGACTATGAAGACTTTTGTACTCCCTCCAGCTAAAGTTGATTCTCATTGCCCAAGGAAAACTTGATGTCTTAATGCAAAAAAAAACCCCCAACAACCCAACAAACCACCCTAAAACCAAAACTAAAGGATCAAAACCAGAAGTGGCCCTTGAAAGAGCAAAAAGACCAATAAAGATGTTGTATTTCACAGGAAACTTGACTGTAAGAGAGCTTTATAAACAGCAGATGGCTCCCATATAGAAGAGGCTGAACAACCTGAGCAAACAATAATCAACGTGAAAAAGCAAGGCTGAGTTTGACACACAAGAGAAATTTAAGGCACTGAAATTAAAAGATATATTGGAGCATACTGTAAAGAAAGAAAGAAACATCTCTGTTTCAGTTGTTTGGGTCTTGGTAGCTTGCCAGGTTGACATGAATATTTAATTGCCAAATATCTTCCTGGTGATGGATCTTATCAGATACACATACAGGTCATGGGATCTCGAGGTCTTCCTTCCCACATTCTTTATCACCTGTGTATACACAGAACAGAGATGACTGCTACAGAGTCATGGCTTTGTACAGCCCTGGTCCTGTTGTTGGGATACAGATGTTCTGTCACCAGAGGCTGCCTCCAGTCAAGAACACTTCTGTCTCCAGGAGGGATCAATTTCTTCCTGTAGAAGAGCATGGGCAGTAGAAAATTTTCTTCAGTATTAAATATTTAAGTTATAATGTTATCTTAAAGTAGTAATCTGGTTCAGATTTTACCCTTAGAAAGGACCTCCTGCTTTTACCTCAGTGGTTCTTTCTGGTACAGATCCATTCAGACACCAACTAGAAGTATCTTGGTTCTCCTATTTTTTGAAATTTTGAAGTAGTTTTCTATGGATCCGAGCAAATCCCAGGTGCCAGCTGTAAGATCACATGCACAAGCATCTTAGAATCAACGAGGTTGGAAAAGACCTCAGCGATCATCAAATCCGACTTATCACCCAATACCTCATGACTAACTAAATCATGGCTTCAAGTGCCACATCCAATCCCCTCTTGAACACCTCCAGTGATAGTGACTCCATCACCTCCCCGGGCAGCACATTCCAATGGCCAATCTCTCTTTCTAGGAAGAACTTTCTCCTCACCTTGGGCCTAAACTTCCCCTGGCACAGCTTGAGACTGTGTCCTCGTGTTCAGGTGCTGGTTGCCTGGGAAAAAAGACCAACCCCCACCGGGCTATAACCTCCCTTCAGGTAGTTGAATTCTGTGCACAAAGCTAAAGAAGCCCAAGCTGGTTTCACAGAGCTCTTGTTCCCACACAGTAACTGACAGACTTCAGCACATGGATTTTCATGGTACTTATCAATTCAGCGCTCAGAGAAAGAAAGAAAAAAATAACTAAGGAAGGAAGGGATGACAGTGAGGAGGAATAGCAGACAAGGGAGTGGGAATACACAGGCTGGGCTCTCCCTTTTCCAGGCTAACCTCCTACAGGAAGTGTAATGAACCAGCTCCAGAAAAGTGTCCCAACTGGTCTCCATTTTTTTTCCCAGCATTTGCTGGGATTGTGTGATCTTTTACCCTCAGAAGCAGATTACTAGAGCAGCCTCTGCTGTTGGATGAAGGATTTATTCTACCCATGTAACAACAACAACAACAATGTAGTCTTTTGCAACTAGTAAAGAACCAAGGAAGCCGCCTTCTTTGCTCCGGCAAGTAGTTGCTGTTAAGGACCGGTCCTCCCCTTACCTACCCAGGTCAGCAGGGGCCAGGGGGTAGTCCTGCCAAGGTTCACGTCATTCCCTTGGAGTAAGTGAAGGTGAAACGGCACCAAACGGCTAATGAAGTGGGTTTGTTAGGGTGAAACGGAGCGCAGGGAAGAGCAGCGGGGAAAACACCTACCAGAGAGAAGGCATGCCACCATTCCCCCGGCTTGCCACGCTGCCCGTGTCCCAGCTCCAACCCCCCGACGGCGGCGGCGGCAGGCAGCAGGGCCGTGCCACGTGGCGCTACCTCGGCCGCAGGCAGCGCGAGGCGGGGCGCTGCCGCGTGCACCGTCCCCGGCACGCCGGCAGCGAGCGGCACCAGGCGGAGCGGCCGCGCGGCTTCCCGCCGGAGCGCGGGCAGCGAGGTGGGGGGAGCCGAGCGGAGCGGAGGGCCAGCGCAGCTGTGCCGTGGGGCCGCCTGCCGTGGAGCCTTCTAGGCATGCAGGCATCGGCGAGAACGGAGACCCATGGGGCCGCGCGGAGTATGCATTGCGGAGCCGAGCGGCTTCCTTTCAGTATTCAGTATTCAGTATTCCTAAGGCCCCCTGTTCCCTCCTGTTTTCCCGGCAGTTCCGCCGGTTTCCCTACGCCCCTCGCGCAGCAGCTCCCCGGCCGAGAGCACTGGCCCCAGAGTGAGTGCCCCTCTGCTCCTCAGTGTTTGAGCCAACCAGACGCCTGGGGTCGCTCAGTTGCATTGCCAAGGTGTGACCTGCTCCGCAGGTGACCACTTTGAAGCCGGATGGAGCCTCTCCAGGGACTTCATGTCTTCCAGCTTTATTATCAGACCGAAAGCTGGAAATGATAGGCGACCGAAACAGATTGTGAGAAATGTTCTCTTCATCTAAGCTCTGTTTCAGTTCAGTAGCAGCAGAGTTAATTTTGTAGGACTGAAATAAATGAGATGGAAGGTCACAGAGCTAAACGTTTTCCACAGCCTTCTACCCTGCATTGCTTCATTTCACTGTGTGTGTAGAACATTTGCTTCGTCTTTCAGCTCCTATTTCGACTTAAGTTTGTGCCACTGGGGAGCAATAGGAATCTGTGTTTTGTGGCTGCTATCTTGGAGAAGTAATACAATTTCCCTCAAAAGTCAGGCTGTATTCCAACCACAGACTAGAGGAATAGTTTGGCTTGTGTCCATTCTTTTCTTTCAAAAGACCTACAAAGGAGTAAAAGTGTGTGTTCGACATTTCTTCTTAAAGCTGACAGAGATTATCAGATATTTTTACCCTTTGATTCCAGTGCTATAGAAGTATCTTACGTGAATACCAGGATAACAATGCATGAAAGTGGTTTTACTTTACTTCTTGAGCCAGGTACAGACATACATCTTGGAGATAATGTTGCGAAGCTTAAATAAAGTTGTTAATACATTTACCTTTATCTTAATAAATTGGTTAAGAACAGACATGTCTTCTTGTTTGTACAGATAGGTACCTCTTAGACAGGCCCTTGGCTGCAGTTAGAAACTGCATAGATGCAGGTGTGGGGAGGTGGTGCAAAGCATCTCTTAGCAGAGTCAAATGCCATATCCAGCAAATAATCTAAGTCAGTCTGTGAGCTGCTGAAAAATATAACAGTTTAGTGAGACACATACTCAGTTTGAAATACATTTGTGCTTTGAAGTTCAACTGGCAGAGGTGAGATTGTGCTGAAAGACCTTGATATGTAGGTATCCATTTATGACCTTGGTGCCTGTGCACTCATTCTAGTCAGGTTTGATACTGGGTAAGCTGAACTGCTCTCCATAGAATAGAATAGAATAGAATAGAATAGAATAGAATAGAATAGAATAGAATAGACCAGACCAGGTTGGAAGAGACCGTTGAGATCATCGTGTCCAACCCATCATCCAACACCACCTAATCAAATAAACCATGGCACCAAGCACCCCATCCAGTCTCTTCCTAAACACCTCCAGGGATGGTGACTCCACCACCTCCCTGGGCAGCACATTCCAATGGGCAATCACTCTCTCTATGAAGAATTTCTTCCTAACGTCCAGCCTAAACGTCCCCTGGTGCAGCTTGAGACTGTGTCCTCTTGTTCTGGTGCTGCTTGCCTGGAAGAAGAGACCAGCCCCCATCATCTGGTCTGGGCTGTAATGGGAGATGAATACCTAGCTGAGATGTAGACACACTGGTACCTTAATCTGTGTGCCCTGAACTCCAGCTTTGTGTGCTTGCACCTTTGATTCTTTGATACACAGGCTTTCCTTGAGAACAGTGTGAACTATTACATCTGCAGCTTTTACATCTTTCATTTAGGGGCAAACAAGAACTAAAGGAAAAAACTCCTGGAATTATCTGGACCAAGTATTTGATTGTAGTCCGCTGTATGTTTTATCATCACAGGTTAGTACTGTGAGGGACTAGTCTAGAGAAAGTGAATTGATCTCACTTTTGATACCATCCTAGTTGTTCCTTGACCTTTTGCTCAAACACAGACAGCAGTTTTTATTGTGATGCCTGGATAACTTGTTGGCTGGCCTGGAGGTCTTTCAAAATGAGGTTAGTTAATTTTCCTCACTGCCACTGTGTAATGAAACTTGTTGACAGGAGAATTGGGGAACTGAAAATCTGTATTTACAAAAGATTAGCATAAAAAGCTCCTTTGCAGACTGAAACATCTCCCTCTTAGAATAGTAACACTAAATAGTATTGGAGCTAGGGACCAACATGTTTCAGTGAGAGACAAAGAAAAACATCTCTGGAGTGCAGCCTTACAACAGTTTTGTCATGAAGTCCTTTGTTCACACTATACTGAGACATTCCATGTCTAGGGCTTGGAGATCAACTGATTGACTTGTTCCAAGTTTTCCCAGTTGCAAATTAGTTGTGATTTGCTTTCCAGGTTGATTATCCTCATGATGTCGCCTTGGTGTCTGATCCAAGCCACACTGAAGTAAATGGCACTCTTTGTATGAACTTTAATAGGTTTTGGATGAAGCCTTAGCTGTCTCTGTAGCTATTAGGAAGAGGCACAAGTTATACAATGAAATGCAGGTGTTTATGCTGCTGGGATGAAGACCTTATACTGTATTTAATGTTGCTTAATTAATTGAGCCCTGAGGTCTAGTGTGGGCTTCTGTTCCCAGAAACTGCTTTAGGGTAACAGAGAACCTTCCATTTGTAGCAATCCAAATCCAACATCAAAGTTTTATGTGTGTTGAACAAGGTCCAGGAATCCATACACAAGAACACTTCACCTTCCACTGGAATGTAGCCACTTCTGGAGCAAAACATGGCAGTTGTTTCACAAAGATAGGCCAACTATAGGAATGAAAAAGGGTGTTAAATTCCAGTGCAAGCATCAGGTTTCTGATGTGAGCTGCCAGTAAAGGACCAATATAATGACCTAAGCAGAATTTTCCCAAAGATTTGATTTTTTGCTGAAATAACATGAGGACTTTATGCAGTTGTGATGTCATTTAGTTGGCCTAAGAAATTATGCTTCCAATAGCAGAGCATTATGATGCTATGTTGGGAAACTTAATCCAAGTGCCCACATTTCTGAAGGCAGATAGGCAAAATCAGCCTGGCAGTTTGGATGCCTTTTTAATCAACAGAAAGAAAGAGGTACTTCCACAGGAAAGGTAATTTATTTTATTTTTAAGAGGGGTGATTCATTTGGATAGGTAGAGCTGGGGTCAGAGTGGCTGGAGAGCAGCAAGGCAGAGAGGGACTTGGGGGCACTGGTTGAGGGTAGACTGAACATGAGCCTGCAGTGTGCCCAGGTGGCCAAGAAGGCCAATGGTATCCTGGCCTGTATCAGGATCAGTGTGGCCAGTAGGAGCAGGGAAGTCATTCTGCCCCTGTACACTGCACTGGTTAGGCCACACCTTGAGTCCTGTGTCCAGTTCTGGGCTCCTGAGCTTAGGAAATATGTTGAGTTATTGGAATGTGTCCAGAGAAGGGCAACAAAGCTGGGGGGAGGTTTGGAACACAAGCTGTATGAGGAGAGGCTGAAGGAGCTGTGATTGCTTAGCCTGCAGAAGAGGAGGCTCAGGGGAGACCTTCTTGCTGTCTCTGTTAGAGCATAGGAGAGCTCTGCAGAGGGACCTTGACAGGCTGGACAGATGGGCAGAGTCCAAGGGCATGAGATTTAACAAGTTCAAGTGCCAGGTTCTGTACTTTGGCCACAACAGCCCTATGCAGTGCTATGGGTGGGGGTCAGAGTGGCTGGAGAGTGGCCAGGCAGAAAGGGACACGAGGATACTGGTTGAGAGTAGGCTGAACATGAGCCAGCAGTGTGCACAGGTGACCAATGGCATCCTGGCCTGCATCAGGAGTAGTGTGGCCAGCAGGAGCAGGGTAGTCTTTGTGCCCTTGTACACAGCACTGGAGTTCTGGACTCCTCAATTTAAGAAGGACATTTAGACACTTGGGCATGTCCAGAGAAGGGCACCGAGGCTGGGGAGGGATCTGGAGCACAGCCCTGTGAGGAGAGGCTGAGGAAGCTGGGGGTGCTTAGCCTGGAGAAGAGGACGCTCAGGGGAGACCTGCTTGCTGTCTCCAACTACCTGAAAGATGGTTGTAGCCAGGAGGGGGTTGGTCTCTTCTTCCAGGCAAGCAGCACCAGAACAAGAGGACACAGTCTCAAGCTGCACCAGAGGAGGTTTAGGCTGAATGTTAGGAAGAAATTCTTCATAGAGAGAGTGATTGGCCATTGGAATGTGCTGCCCGGGGAGGTGGTGGAGTCACCATCACTGGAGGTGTTTAGAAGGAGACTTGATAGGGTGCTTAGTCCCATGATTTAGTTGATCAGATGGTGTTGGATGATAGGTTGGACTCAGTGATCTCAAAGGTACTTTCCAACCTGGTCTATTCTATTCTATTCTATTCTATTCTATTCTATTCTATTCTATTCTATTCTATTCTATTCTATTCTATTCTATTCTATTCTATTCTATTCTATTCTTTCTATGGATATTCTGGTGTTGCGTCTTTGCTGATTTCAAGGCCCCATATGGTTTTGTCTGAGATTCCATTCAGGTATGAAAGTGAGATAAATCCTACCTTCAGCTAATAAAGTCTTACGAGGAGCATGCCTCAAGGTCTGTCAATGCCATCAGCTCTGAGGTGGGCTACTGGAATGAAGAAGGATAAATTAAATGCTTTTGAAACAGAGAGTGGGAGATTTGGCTTTGGAAAGCTACAGAAAAACTTTAGAATAGAATTAATGAGGTTGGAAAAGACCTTCTAGATCATCAAGTCCAACCTATCACCAAACACCATCAAATAAACTAAACCATGGTACCAAGTGCTCTTCCTAAACACCTCCAGTGATGGTGACTCGACCACCTCCAAGAGGGGATTGGATGTGGCACTTGGTGCTATGGTTTAGTAGTCATGAGGTCTTGGGTGAAGGTTGGACTTGATCATCTTTGAGGTCTTTTCCAACCTCTTTGATTCTATGATTCTATGAAAAGGGGCAGGTTTCTTGAAGTTGGGAACATTTGTAGAAGAAGCCTAGCCCCTGTTTGTGCAGGTGTTAAAGGCTGCATTGGTGGGGAAGAGCTCAGCACACCATGTTATTAGGGTTGTGCTAAGATATACTAGAAGACCTCTTAATTGGATTATAAATGTGCTTTCCTGTGCAGAACAGCCCAGCCACCCCTGCTCAGTGATATTTATTGCAAAGTCAGTAAGTCATTAAGTGGTGGAGTTCAGATTTCCAAGTACATGTTTGGTATAAACAAGTCAATATAGTTTTTGTTGTTGTTGTTGTTGTTTTTTCCTTTCTTTTTTTTTCTTAATTTAACTTCTTGATTGACTTACTATGTACATTGGCACTTTTAAGAGCTTCAAATAAAACACAGTGAGAGTTCAGAACAAATGTAAATGGCCTAAAAGAAAAGGGGGAAAAAAAATCCTATAATCTTTTTTAATGGCTATAAAATGTGGGAAGGATATATCATAAGCTCCCCGCATGGGGTCCTTGTCTGCGTTCAATCCAGTATTGTAATTTAGACATGACTTTTTATTTAATTTCTGACTGAGAAAGGGAAATTAGAAAACAACATTATCTCAGCTGCTCCGTTATAATGAACAATATTTCACAGTGCCAGTATAAGTTACCTTAAGAACTTATTTTATGAGACAAACGTTGGCTGAATTCCATGAACAATTGGGTTTTCTGGTGTCTTTTCTCTGCTGAGGAACCCAAACTTAAGTAAGATTTTTAGTTACAAGTCAGCCTGTCATTGGTGATATGCGTGTTACATATGTGTAACGTGGATGACAGAAATGATGGCAGTGGAATCCAGTTTAGCATCAGGGTATTTTTCCTGCTGAAGTGCAAACAGAGGCTCCTTTTCTTCTAGCACATGTAGCTGTGTGGGTATTCAGCAGTGCTAGATAGCAGAATAGGATAGAATGTAATAGTCTAGACTAGACTGGACTAGAATAGGAGTAGAGTAGAACAGAATGGAATATAGTAGATTAGAACAGAACAGAACAGAACAGAACAGAATAGACTAGACTAGACTAGACTAGAATGGAATGGAATAGAATGGAACAGAATAGAATAGAATAGAATAGAATAGAATAGAATAGAATAGAATAGAATAGAATAGAATAGAATAGAATTAACCAGGTTGGAAAAGACCTTCGAGATCACCAAGTCCAACCTATCACCCAGCACCACCTAATAAACTAAACCATAGCACCAAGTGCCTCATCCAGGCTCTTCCTAAACACCTCTGGTGATGGTGACTCCACCACCTCCCTGGGCAGCACATTCCAATGGCCAATCTCTCCTTCTATGAAGAACTTCTTCCTAAAATCCAGCCTAAACCTCCCCTGGTGCAGCTTGAGACTGTGTCCTCTTGGTCTGGTGCTGCTTGCCTGGGAGAAGAGACCAACCCCCACCTGGCTACAGCCTTCCTTCAGGTAGTTGTAGACAGCAATAAGGTCTCCCCTGAGCCTCCTCTTCTCCAGGCTAAGCAACCCCAGCTCCCTCAGCCTCTCCTCACAGGGCTATGCCCCAGACCCCTCCCCAGCTTTGTTTCCCTTCTCTGGGCACCTTCCCACAACTCAACATCTTTCCTAAACTGAGGGGCCCTGAACTGGACACAGGAGTCAAGGTGAAGCCTTACCAGTGATGAGTACAGGGCAGAATGACTTCCCTGCTCCTGCTGGCCACACTGTTCCTGATGCAGGCCAGGATGCCCTTGGACTTCTTGGCCACCTGGGCACACTGCTGGCTCATGTTTAGCCTACTCTCAACCAGTATTCCCGTGTCCCTTTCTGCCTGGCTGCTCTCCAGCCACTCTGACCCCAGCCTGCAGCACTGCATGGGGTTGTTGTAGAACCTGGCACTTAGATGTGTGACAGTATAGGTAGGATAGAGCCCAATGGAAACATCTTGCTAGCCTGGGCTAAACACCCACAGTGTTGAAACGATAGAGAGAAATCCACTGACAGCAGGACAAAGTGGAGATAACAAATGGTTGTCTGGCCTCAGGTGGTGGCCAGAGTGAATTCACTCCTAACAAACTCCTCCAAATATTTCCAAGGATACCAGGTCCAGGCTAGGAAGCTGCCTCAGATGAGCAATCTCCTCTGCTTGTTTGTTTCCAGACAGGAAAAAACAACCTTCTCAGCTTTGCTGCTGTTTAAACATAGACCATAGATACAAAAAATACATTTTCCTTTGAGGAAATCCCAGATCAGGATTATATACCTGAATGTTTATTTAGCTGTAAATAGCACGTTCTCCTAATATTCTCTGTATCTATCAATTTAATTTTTTTAATATAAAGTCACAGAGATTTATCCGATCTGTAATTAACCCTTTTGCATGGCAAATGCAGGATTGTCTCTTTCCCCCTAGCCACTAAACACATAATGTTCTGATAAATATTTAAGCAGTAATGAGGGATGTAATGCACAGTAATCCATTTGTGCCACGTTCTGGTGAGTTTTACAGTGCTAAAATGGATGTTGTAAGTGCTAAAATCTCAGGCTGAGCATGAGGCCCTGTTGATCACTGCAGGATTTGGCTTTGAGCTATGCCACAAGTTGGGAAATCCATTTGAAGGCACAGATATGCTTTATTTGCTCATCAAGTAAAGCTTCCTTAAAAACCATTCAAACAAAAAACCCCAACTCTACAATAATGAAAGCATCTACCTTTGTGAATGGTGCAGCGCAATATTCCCTAATTAAAACTTTATCAAAGGCCAAGTGTGGGAATTCAGAGCCTGAACCAATGATGCACTGAAAATGGTGTTTGATGTGTGACCACAGCTCTTCCCACTACCATCTAAACCCAGGCTGAAATGGGGTCTGTGAAGACCTTCTCACTGTGGGAAGATCTGCTACCTCTTTCTCTGTTTCCCTCTTCCCCTCCCATCAGACCTTATTGTCTGATTACAGTTATTTCTGTGATGGATATCTGCCTCACAACATTCCTCTGTAGGTGCAAATAGGCAAGGTATCACTTCCTACTTTGTTTTTTTCTTGTTACAGCAGGGTCTTAATTCCCACCAGGGGCAGGGAAAGGTGAGGTTTGGTACCCAGCTCTTTGTGCTACAAGGAGCAGCTGCAGCTAATGTGTGTGCTCACTTCCATGCAGAACACCAGCAATACTCTCTCCATTCATCTGGCTACAGCAAGCAACGGTAAGTGGCTCTGGAGAGACATCCCACTGGGATATGTGTCTGAGCAGGATGGTGACTTACTGCCTTAGCAGAAATTGATGGGAGTTGGTAGAAACCAGAAATGTTTCTGTGAGGTCATGGAAAAGGAAGTTTTTCAGAGTATCTCTGCATTTGCACCTGGACCAATAAACTTATTTTTTTTTTTAATTGTTATTCATTTTACACCTCAATAAAGCTTAATTATAAGTAAGCAGTAAGAAAAGCAGGAGACATGTTCCAATAATATTGCACTTCTCCGAATCATTCCTGTGGGGCTCTGGCAGTTTTGTTACCACAAAGGAGAATAAAACAAATTAAGAAAACTATTCAAAATTCATTTAAAAACATCATCCAAGGAGCATCATAATAAAAGCACAACGAAGGAGACAAGCTCACTTGGCTAATTTCCTTCATGTGCTGTGCATGTTTATAGTGTGTCTCTTAGTATGTTTTAATTAGCATTACAATCATCAACTGGTAACTAACAGCACATATGGTTCAGGTTGGGAGATGCAGGGCATCTAGTTGGAGCAGAGGAGAGGCTGATCTAATGATCTTGACTTTGTGGAAACTCAGGTCAGCAGAGCCTGCTGGCAAAGCAGGGTTGTAAAGCCCCAAGTCTTGGGCAGAAAGAATATACTTGAGCAAGGGACCAACTCCAAGACTTGTCTTCACTGGTCTCAGCTTCTACCCTTCTGCTCAAGGCAAGATTCTGATGGGGTGGACACCTCTGCTGATCACATTGCACGTAACTGCCAGTTTAAAGCCACTTTTTTTTTTTTTTTGTTTCTTGCAGAATATGCATTATTTTGTGCCTTTGCAATGTGGTCTCAGCTGCATCCTAAAGCACCTTCCTTGTTCATAAGAAAGAAATCTTTTACACTTAGAGTGGTGAAACACTCTGGGCATGGGGTGCCCAGGGAGGTGGTAGATGCCCCATACCTGAAAACACTCCAGGCTGGGTTGGACAGGGCTCTGAGCAACTTGATCAAGTTGAAGATGTCCCTGCTCACTGAAGGGAGGTTGAACTAGATAGCCTCTAAAGGTTCCAATCAAACCATTCCATGATTCTGTATTTTCTCCACTAGAAACAGGCTGCACAGTTTGCCTTTGATTTGACCTTCTTGCTGCAGCTGTTTAGCTTGGATTGGCGTAGTTTTGTTTTGTTTTGTTTTCCTTTTCTATTTTCTTTTTGTACAGTAATGCTCCTGCCTCCATCTGAACCCTTTTGGTGGTGTGGGATCCACTTCAGGTACTTGAGGCTGTGGCTGTGGTGAGCAACACAGCTTGAACTTGCCAGAACAATTGAGATGAACATTGCTTAACAGCTTCCAGAGCAGGGCTGAGCTTCCTCTTTCCAAGACTGTGAGCTGAGGTGGATTATTTCAACAAGTCTGGCAAGCTGTGAGCTAGCAGATGCCTCCAAAGGGGATGGAGGGAGATGGTGCCGAGATGGACAGATTGTGTTTAATGACCTTGAAAGGTTTTAGGATGCCTCTAAGTCTGCTTTCAGGCACTACCTTTACCTGGAAAATCATCACTTTACCAGGCCACCTGCACAAAAGCATGCTTGAGTGTTTTTCTCTTGGTAGCCCCATTTAATAAGATGTTTTTTACTCTAGAGATACTTCAGGTGCTATTGCTGGAGTAGCAGACACTGCCACATGATGTCTTGCAGCTACTCTATTGATCTTGTGCTTCCTGCCATGAAATGGTGATCTTTGCAGCTGAACAAAGAGGAGGTGATCAATCTCATCAGGTTAGTAAAGAAGGAAAAGATTTAGGCTTGTTGTCATCTTAAAATATTTTTATCTGAATGTTTGGTCTGACTAAGTTCTATTATTATTGGATAGAATAGAATAGAATAGAATAGAATAGAATAGAATAGAATAGAATAGAATAGAATAGAATAGAATAGAATAGACCAGGTTGGAATAGACCTTCATGATCATTGTGTCCAACCTATCACCCAACACCACCTAATCAACTAAACCATGCAACCAAGCACCCTGTCAAGTCTCCTCCTGAACACCTCCAGTGATGGCGACTCCACCACCTCCTCAGGCAGCCCATTGATCATCTTGTCTGGTTCGCTTTTTTTTTTCCCTTAAAAAAACCCAACATTTCACTTTCCCTTAAGAATATGTTATGAACTGCTGCACTTTAGCAGTGTGACAGTTCATGGCAAAATTGAGAGGAGCATGAATTATATCAGAACTACATTACCAATGTGTAATCTGCAGCATTGGTTAATTTGTTTTGATATTAAAGTTTTAATAGGAAATATAATTTGATTGCATTTTAAAAATAAGAACTGGTTTTCTGTATGATAGAAAAATATTATGAGTAATAAGCAAAAAAGGGGCTAATACAGCTAGGCATTTCTATTAACAAAATGAATATGTTTCATACACTCTTTGTGTACTAATTCAAGTCATCTGATGCCAGTTGGAGATGATTTAACATAAACTACAGCCTTGTTCCTTTGCTCTGCATTTTACAGCATTGCTAGCATTAACTGGGGGATAGGATTGAAGTTTTGCAGTATCAGCTCCTTGCACACCTGTCATAACTCAATTATTAACAGCATTAATACCTTGTACTGGTACCCAGTACACCATCAGAGTCTGGTTAGTATTTATAGGTGTTTTCCATTTGGATTCAGAGTAATCTAAGAACCCAACTGTGCCAGCGATAAGCACTCCACCTCTTAAATGAGTGTGGGTGGCATGTGATGGTGGTGATGTACTAAAGGATGTGCTATTAGGATTATAGCAGAAAAATAATCATCTCAAAAAAAGGCACAATAAGTGTGCTGCAGTGGAATGATGTAAAAATGCAGGAGCAATCACAACAGGTCAGATGAATGGTCATAGTAACATAGAATCAGTCAGGGTTGGAAGGGACCACAAGGATCATCTAGTTCCAACCCCCATGCCATGGGCAGGGACACCCCACACTACATCAGGCTGGCCAGAGCCTCATCCAGCCTGCTCTTAAACACCTCCAGGGACAGGGCCCCAACCACCTCCCTGCACAACCCATTCCAGGGTCTCACCACTCTCATGCTGAAGAACTTCCTCCTCACATCCAGCCTCAATCTCCCCACCTCCAGCTTCATTCCATTCCCCCTAGTCCTATCACTCCCTGAGATCCTGAGAAGTCCTTCCCCAGCCTTCCTGTAGGCCCCCTTCAGATACTGGAAGGCCACAATTAGGTCACCTCGGAGCCTTCTCTTCTGCAGACTGAACAGCCCCAATTCCTTCAGTCTGTCCTCATAGGAGAGGTGCTCCAGCCCTCTGATCATCCTCATGGCCCTTCTCTGGACACCTTCCAGCACCTCCAGATCCCTCTTGTAATAGGGGCTCCAGAACTGGAGGCAGTACTCCAGGTGGGGTCTCAGCAGAGCTGAGTAGAGGGGGAGAATCACCTCCCTTGACCTGCTAGCCACACTTCTCCTGATGCAGCCCAGGATCTGATTGGCTTTGCGGACTGCAAGTGCACACTGAGAGCTCATGTTGAACTTCTCGTCCACCAGCACCCCCAAGTCTCTCTCCTCAGGTCTCCTTTCCAGCCAGTCACTGCCCAGCCTGGATTTGTGCCTGGGATTTCCTCCACCCAGATGCAGGACCCTGCACTTGCTCTTATTGAACTTCATGAGGTTGGCTTGTGCCCACCTCTCCAGCCTGTCAAGGTCCCTCTGGATGGCATTCCTTCCTTCCCTCCAGCGTGTCTGCTGCACCACACAGCTTGGTGTCATCAGCAAACTTGCTGAGGGTGCACTCAGTGCGACTGTCCCTGGCACCCACAAAGATGTTGAACAAGCCTGGTCCCAGGCCTGATCCCTGAGGGACTCCGCTTGGTCCACCTAGTCTCTTTTCAGCACAGGGCATGTGGAAGAGAGGGTAAGAATGGAGTAATCATTCTTTTGGCTGGTGCTTTCTGGCTTCCAAACACTGCTCATACTGCATGGTTTTCCATACTTAGCAACTTTCAGTGGATTTCTCTGCCATGCTGGAGCTGAGACTCCAGAGGTCAAACTGTTGCTGTGGTCTCTTGGCACCTTTAAGGAGCTGCTTTGCCTTATGTCCTTGTGCTGCGTGACCTTTTTTACAGTGGTTAAAGATCTCACAACACTTTTATTAAAGCACATGAGCTTAAACAAATGAAAGAGTAAAAGCTAGCCCATAGTGAACAGCTGATGGTGCAAGATCTATTCAGTTTATCTGAAAGATATAGAGGAGAACTGATAAGAGGATGTATTTCCTTCCTGAACATCTCAGTCTGCACCAAAGGACTCCTCAGTCTTTTGGGGAAAGATGCCAGCTGGCAGCCAGTCACTAGTGGTGTCCCCCAGGGATCAGTGCTGGGTCCCATCCTGTTTAATATCTTCAGTGATGATTTGGATGAGGGGATTGAGTCAGTCATCAGTAAATTTCCAGATAACACCAAGCTGGGAGCAGGAGTTAATCTGTTAGAGGGTAGGAGAGCTCTGCAGAGGGACCTTGACAGGATGGACAGATGGGCAGACTCCAAGAGGATGGCATTCAACAAGTCCAAGTGCCGAGTGGTGCACTTTGGCCACAACAACCCCATGCAGAGCTACAGGCTGGGGTCAGAGTGGCTGGAGAGCAGCCAGGCAGAAAGGACCTGGGGGTACTGGTTGATAGTAGGCTGAACAAGAGCCAACAGTGTGCCCAGGCGGCCAAGAAGGCCAGTTCTGGACCCTTCAATTTAAGAAGGATATTGAGGCACTTGAACATATCCAGAGAAGGGCAACAAGGCTGGGGAGGGGTCTGGAGCACAGCCCTGTGAGGAGAGGCTGAGGAAGCTGGGGTTGCTTAGCCTGGAGAAGAGGAGGCTCAGGGGAGACCTTCTTGGTGTCTACAACTACCTGAAGGGAGATTGTAGCCTGGAGGGGGTTGGTCTCTTCTCCCAGGCAACCAGCATCAGAACAAGAGGACACAGTCTCAAGCTGTGCCAGGGGAGGTTTAGGCTGGAAGTGAGGAGAAAGTTCTTCACCGAGCGAGTTGTTCATCATTGGAATGTGCTGCCCAGGGAGGTGGTGGAGTCACCGTCCCTGGAGGTGTTCAAGAGGAGATTGGATGTTGCACTTGGTGCCATGGTCTAGTCATGAGGTCTGTGGTGACAGGTTGGACTTGATGATCCTCGAGGTCTCTTCCAACCTTAGTTATACTGTGATACTGTGATACTTGGTGCCATGCTTTAGTGGTAATGCGGTGTTGGGTGGCAGGTTGGACTTGATGATCTTTGAGGTCTTTTCCAACCTCATTGATTGTATGATTCTATGTATAATGAACTGAAGACTGGTGTCTAAAGCTGTAAGATTTCAAATTTTTCTCAGTGTAGATAATTAACAGTGGATAATAATCATCAAGGGAAGAAACAGACTTGATGGTTAAATAAACCCCAAATGTCACCCCCGTGCCCCCTCCCAGTCTACCTTCTTAGAAGAGATATTTTATTCAAGCACAAGATATTGAACTAGACCTGTGTGGATGACTGATACATAGTAAGGCAAGATATTTATTGTGCTAGGTATCTAAAAGCCCCTTCAGATTTCAGAGGTATCAGCACTGCGCAGGAGCACTGTGTCCAGGATCTTTGCCTAGGTAATTATATTTCACCTGCCTCAGTGTTTCCTGCAGTTTCATTCACATTTCAACTGCCACCCTGACCTTGGCTGCAGATGGATCCCATTCTAGGATAGCTCTTATTATCGATTGGGCTTTACTTATTCTGGTTGGAACGAGGAGTTTCACTCCAGGGGTAGTACTGGGTATTGTTTGCACAATTCATCATCTTTGGAAAAAAGGCAAGATGACAGTCTTGGAAGTAAAAAAGCAAGAGGTGTATTAACAAAGCAGTCAAGGAATGCAGGTCTAGTGAAAGTGCTGTGTCTTTATCATTGCTTCTTGTTGCTACTGGTATCATTATTAATAACCACTGCAGCAACAGAGTAAGACTTTCCATATAATTATCAATAGGAAAAATAATCCCATGGTATTGGAATGGAATGGAATGGAATGGAATGGAATGGAATGGAATGGAATGGAATAGAATAGAATAGAATAGAATAGAATAGAATAGAATAGAATAGAATAGAATAGAATAGAATAGAATAGAATAGAATTAACCAGGTTGGAAAAGACCTTTGAGATCACTGAGTCTAACCTCTCATCCAACACCACCTAATCAAATAAACCATGGCACCAATCACCCCATCCAGTCTCTCCCTAAACACCTCCAGTGATGGTGACTCCACCACCTCCCCGGGCAGCACATTCCAATGGCCAATCACTCTCTCTATGAAGAATTTCTTCCTAACATCCAGCCTAAACCTCCCCTGGCACAGCTTGAGACTGTGTTCTCTTGTTCTGGTGCTGCTTGCCTGGGAGAAGAGACCAACCCCCACCTGGCTACAACCACCCTTCAGGTAGTTGGAGACAGCAAGTAGGTCTCCCCTGAGCCCCCTCTTCTCCAGGCTAAGCAACCCCAGCTCTCTCAGCCTCTCCTCACAGGGCTGTGCTCCAGACCTTCCCCAGCCTTATTGCCCTTCTCTGGACATGTTCAAATGTCTAAATGTCCTTCTTAAATTGAGGAGTCCAGAACTCCAGTGCTGTGTATAGGAGCACAAAGACTTCTCTGCTCCTGCTGGCCACACTATTCCTGATGCAGGCCAGGATGCCCTTGGCCTTCTTGGTCACCTGGGCACACTGCTGGCTCATGTTCAGCCTACTCTCAACCAGTATCCTCGTGTCCCTTTCTGCCTGCCCACTCTCCAGCCACTCTGACCCCAGCTCATAGCACTGCATGGGACTTTTGAGGCCAAAGTGCAGCACCTGACACTTGAACTTGTTAAATCTTATGCCCTTGGACTCTGCCCATCTGTCCAGCCTGTCAAGGTCCCTCTGCAGAGCTCTCCTACACTCTAACAGATCAACACCCTGTCCCTGCACAGATCTTCCAGTTCTTATTCCTCTGAGTCTCTGAGACCCTGATGCCCTATAGTAAGAAAATGGTTTGGCGCCTCACGTCATAGGGGAGCTCAAAGAGGAAGCCCACCAGCATTGGTGGATGGACAGCTGCAGGGATAGATATTTTATTAAGCAGCTTCATACCTCAATTGATAGTTTGATTTTCTATACCTAACAGAGATGCTTTAAATTTTGTGAAGTGCCAGACTAATCCTGGCAAATCAAAAGCAATAAATATGAGCATATAAATTTAACAGGGAAGAAAGAGTTATACCTTTGTTTATTCTGGTGGTACAGAAGGAAGTGCATCCCATGCATTAATTATGCATAAAACATAGAAGAAAAGAAGTCTCTAAGACCTCTCCAGAGGAGTCACTGAGAATGGAGGGGGAGTCCTTGGTAGCAATCCTTGTCTGTCTCTAAAGATGATATTGTGGAAGACAATACTGAGCTAATGATTAGGGGTTGGAATACATTTTTCATATGGCAAGTATCTAGCACCATCCGAGATGTTTCACTGTGCCAGTCATCCACACTGGACTGGCATGTATGGCATATAAACAAGAACAGAACAGAACAGAACAGAACAGAATAGAATAGAATAGAATAGAATAGAATAGACCAGGTTAGAAGAGACCTTCAAGATCATCGAGTCCAACCTATCATCCAACAACATCTAATCAACTAAACCACGGCAACAAGCACCCCATCCACTCTCCTCCTAAACACCTCCAGTGATGGTGACTCCACCACCTCCCTGGGCAGCACATTCCAATGGGCAATCACTCTCTCTGTGTAGAACTTCTTCCTAACATCCAGCCTAAACCTCCCCTGGTGCAGCTTGAGACTGTGTCCTCTTGTTCTGGTGCTGCTTGCCTGGGAGAAGAAACCAACCCCCATGTGGCTACAACCTCCCTTCAGGGAGTTATAGAGAGCAAAGTGTAAGAGTCGAAGTGTAAGGAAGGCTCAGTTCTGCCCAAACAAGAGTGGCTGCCTCTGAACAGACAAATGAAAGGTCCCTGTGTGATTACTGCAGTCTTGAAAATAGGCAGTTGTGAGGAAGCATCTGAATGAGTTCTGAACACTCCTGAAATGGACAAGAAGGAACAGGAAATAGTTGCTGACTATTTCCTGCCTCAGGAGAACCTGTGTGCTTACCCGGCAGTGGGCTTAAAAGAAGCAAAAGAGGTATTTCATGTGTTTTAATACAAGGTTTTGAAAGCAAAAAGCTATAAATGGGTTAAGAAAGTGATTGGAAGAATTGATTGGAAGAATGCATTGGAAAAGGGTTCCTCTCAGGCTATTAAAACAGCACCTCCATTTTATTATGTGTCTAACCTATGTGTGGCACAACCACAAAGGTACATCCCAGAAAGCATCTTCTGCATTCCTCTGTTCTGATCTTATTGTCCTGGATGTCTAGAAGAAGATGGCCAAGGGATCAGGCCCAGCCAGCATGGATTTAGGAAGGGCAGCTCCTGCCTGACCAACCTGATCTCCTTCTGTGATCAGGTGACCCACCTGGTGGATGTGGGGAGGCCTGTGGATGTGGTCTACCCGGACTTAGAATAGAATAGAATAGAATAGAATAGAATAGAATAGAATAGAATAGAATAGAATAGAATAGAATAGACCGGGTTGGAAGAGACCTTCAAGATCATCGCGTCCAACCTGTCATCCAACACCACCTAATCAACTAAACCATGCAACCAAGCACCCTGTCAAGTCTCCTCCTGAACACCTCCAGTGATGGCGATTCCACCACCTCCCCAGGCAGCCCATTCCAGCAAGGCCTTCAGCAAGGCCTTTCTTCACTTCAGCAAGGCCTTTGACACTGTCCCCCACAACAAACTCCTGGCCAAGCTGTCAGCCCCTAGCTTGGACAGCAGCACTCTGAGCTGGGTTAGGAACTGGCTGGAGGCTGAGCCCAGAGAGTGGTGGTGAATGGTGCCACATCCAGCTGGCAGCCAGTCACTAGTGGTGTGCCCCAAGGATCAGTGCTGGGCCCTGTGCTCTTTAACATCTTTATTGATGGTCTGGATGAGGGCATTGAGTCAATCATCAGTAAATTTGCTGACGACACCAAGCTGGAGGCAGGAGTTGATCTGCTGGAGGGTAGAGAGGCTTTGCAGAGGGACCTTGACAGGCTGGACAGATGGGCAGAGTCCAACGGCATGAGATTGAACACATCCAAGTGCCGGGTGCTGCACATTGGCCACAACAACCCCATGCAGTGCTAAAGGCTGGGGTCAGAGTGGCTGGAGAGCAGCCAGGTAGAGAAGGACCTGGGGGTACTGGTTGATGGTAGGCTGAACATGAGCCAGCAGTGTGCCCAGGCATACAAGAGGGCCAATGGCATCCTGGCCTGCATCAGGACCAGTGTGGCCAGCAGGAGCACGGAGGTCATTCTGCCCCTGTACACTGCACTGGTTAGGCCACACCTCGAGTCCTGTGTCCAGTTGCGGGCCCCTCAGTTTAGGAAGGATGTTGACTTGCTGGAATGAGTCCAGAGAAGGGCAACAAAGTTGGTGAGGGGTTTTGAACACAAACCCAGGAGAGACTGAGGGAGATGAGGATGCTTAGCCTGGAGAGGAGGAGACTCAGGGGTGACCTTATTGCTCTCTACAACTACCTTGAGAGAGGTTGTAGAGAGGCAGAGTTTGGTCTCTTCTCCCAGGCAAGCAGCATCAGAACAAGAGGACACAGTCTCAAGCTGTGCCAGGAGAGGTTTAGGCTGGAGGTTAAGAGGAAGTTCTACACAGAGAGAGTGATTGCCCATTGGAATGGGCTGCCTGAGGAGGTGGTGGAGTCACCATCACTGGAGGTGTTCAGGAGGAGACTTGATAGGTTGCTTGGTTGCATGATTTAGTTGATTAAGTGGTGTTGGATGATAGGTTGGACATGATGATCTTGAAGGTCTCTTCCAACCTGGTCTATTCTATTCTATTCTCTAGTCTCAGGCTGCGCCAGGGGAGGTTCAGGTTGGATGTTAGGAAGAAGTTCTATACAGAAAGAGTGATTGCGCTATGGAATGGGCTGCCCGGGGAGGTGGTGGAGTCGCCGTCATTGAAGGTGTTCAGAAGGAGACTTGATGGGGTGCTTGGTGCCATGGGTTAGCTGTTTGGGTGGGTTGGATTGGTTGATGGGTTGGACATGATGATCTTGAAGGTCTCTTCCAACCTGGTTTGGTTTATTCTAAAGTTTATTCTAAAGTCTATTCTATTCTATTCTATTCTATTCTATTCTATTCTATTCTATTCTAGCTGATGCAGATGGATGGAAACAGGAAAAGCAAGCAGGAATATTTCCAAGCCCCCTGCCCCCTCCTGTAAGGAACAGAAGATGTCTTTGAAAGATGAGAAGATACAGCTCAGAGAGGATTGGCTGGGGTTGCCTCCAGCATGGAATAGGAAAGAAAACTTGCAATAAAATATTCTATGACATTGGGTTTTTCTTTCCTTCCTTCCTTCCTTCCTTCCTTCCTTCCTTCCTTCCTTCCTTCCTTCCTTCCTTCCTTCCTTCCTTCCTTCCTTCCTTCCTTCCTTCCTTCCTTCCTTCCTTCCTTCCTTCCTTCCTTCCTTCCTTCCTTCCTTCCTTCCTTCCTTCCTTCCTTCCTTCCTTCCTTCCTTCCTTCCTTCCTTCCTTCCTTCCTTCCTCTCTTTCTCTCTCTCTTTCTCTCTCTCTTTCTCTCTCTCTTTCTCTCTCTCTTTCTCTCTCTCTTTCTCTCTCTTCTCTCTCTCTTTCTCTCTTTCTTTCTCTCTTTCTCTCTTTCTTTCTCTCTTTCTTTCTCTCTTTCTTTCTCTCTTTCTCTCTTTCTCTCTTTCTCTCTTTCTCTCTTTCTTTCTCTTTTTATTTGATATACACCATCTTTGCAGTAAAGATTGTGGCACCACAGCTCACAGTACCTTTATCTCCAGCTATATCAACCCAGCTGCTGTAAAATCTCCACTGCCTTTACTGAACCATTGAGATCAGCTCTGAGGAAGCAAAAAGCCACCATGGTGACAAGAGGGTATTTTATAGCACCACCTCCCTGCCAAAACCTGTGCTTTAAAACCTCTTTTCTTTCTGTTCTCTCAGTTTTGCTGAACCACCTGCTTGTCCAAAGGAAAATGAAACGTGGCTGTTGCTTTCAGGTAGGTTTAAGGTGGAGAGAAGAGGATGAGGAACATCTGGGCTTAGCTCCCTGTGCTGCATTTCGTGGCAATGCCACTTTCTCAGGCCCCAAGCCTGAAATAGGGCTGGACACACTCTTTGTCTCACATTATTTGTTTATCTTGTTTAATTTGATGCCTTATTTTCACTGGTGGCTCCTAGGCATTACTGGCTTGAACAATTTATTATAGGGCATCTCATAGAATTATTTAGGTTGGAGAAGACCTTTAGGCTCATCGAGTCCAACTATTAACCCAGCACTGCCAAGTCCATCTCTAAACCATGTCCCTTAGCTCTGCAGATAAAAATAACCTGCTTTTCATTTCATAATGAGTGGATCTGGTAGTTTCATTTTCAGAGATATTTCCAAGTCCTTTTTGTGACGATATTACACCTAAAGAGAAAGGTCAGATAACACAGAGGACTTTTAGAATAGCATAGCATAGCACAGCATAGCATAGCATAGCATAGCATAGCATAGACCAGGTTGGAAGAGACCTTCAAGATCATCACATCCAACCCATGATCCAATACCATCTAATCAACTAAACCATGGCACCAAGCACTGCATCCAGGCTCCTCCTAAACACCTCCAGTGATGGGGTCTCCACCACCTCCCTGGGCAGCACATTCCAATGGGCAATCTCTCTCTCTATGAAGAATTTCTTCCTAACATCCAGCTTCAACCTCCCTTGGCACAGCTTGAGACTGTGTCCTCTTGTTCTGCTGCTGGGTGCCTGGGAGAAGAGACCAATCCCCACCTGGCTACAACCTCCCTTCAGGTAGTTGTAGAGAGCAAGAAGGTCTGCCCTGAGCTTCCTCTTCTCCAGGCTAAGCAACCTCAGCTCCCTCAGCCTCTCCTCACAGGCCTGTGCTCCAAACCCCTCCCCAGCTTTGTTGCCCTTCTCTGGACACCTTTCAGCAACTCAACAACTTTGCTAAACTGAGGGGCCCAGAACTGGACACAGGAGTCAAGGTGTGGCCTAACCAGTGCTGAGTACAGGGGCAGAATGACCTCTCTGCCTCTGCTGGCCACACTATTCCCGATCCAGGCCAGGATGCCATTGGCCTTCTTGGCCACCTGGGCACACTGCTGGCTCATGTTCAGCCTACCATCAACCAGTACCCCCAAGTCCCTTTCTGCCTGGCTGCTCTCCAGCCACTCTGTCCCCAGCCTGTAGCACTGCATGGGGTTTTTTTTGGGACACTTTGCTGTGCCCCAGCTTTTGCAACACCTGGAGTCACTTTGCTTTTCCAAGTGTTAATTCGTGGACTGCTCTTTTGTGCTTTGTGGTGATGGCCAAACAATGGGAGATCACTGCATTGATATTTTTTTAATACAAATTTGGCAAAAAATATTATGTCAAAATTGTTCAGAGAAGAATAAGTTAAAAAAAATTAAAAAAATTACACTGGTCACTGAACTGGTGAATTGTGGATGCATTTGGCTGTGAGAAATAGAGAGAGGAGGAAAATATGATAAATCTGACAATACCTGAGTTATCCTCAGAAAATCACCTGGCAGCAGAACTGATGGCAGCAGTGGTTTGAAAGGATCTACAGGTAGTCTATGTTTGGCATTACAGCTTGTTTGTCATGTTTACAAAGGTGCCTAGTTGAGTCTATAATTGCCTGTACAGGCATTTTAATCACACCAAGACAATATTTGCAAGCCTGAGTGAATATTCCTGAAGGAAACAGGCTCAAATACTCTTGGGTTTTATGAATGGATCCATCAGTCTGCAGTCTGGGCTGGACTTATTTTCCTCTGATGGAACATGTTAAGCCAATTTAAGGGCTCTACATCAACTCCCTGGTGATGCTTAACTAAGTAATTTTGTTTTACTCATGCAGACAGATTGAAAAGATTAATTTGGATCTACAGACTGAGTTTAGACAAAACCCCAGCTCTCAACTTCAGAGGGCTTCACTTTTCATGAGTTAAATGAGAGCCCCAGGCCTGAACAGACTAGCACCATGATGAAGTGTGGGTTAGAAGCTGAATACCTGAATTATTAAGTTTGAGCTCATCTCTGCCGTGGGTAATTCAGCAGGGCCATGCACAGCTTGATGGATTCAATTGCAAAACTGGGCTGTGTTCATGTACATTTGCTTGTGTCAGCTTCAAGCTGAGCTGCAAGTTGAATGAAAGGAAAGTAATTCAGAATGAGACTCCAGCTAGGCTGCTCCAGCTAAACCAGAGTTTCTCTGGCTGAAGGTGAAAACTTTGTGATACCAACAGGTTTCAGGGAGAACCACTTGGAAATTAAACAGGTGCAGGTGGGCTGAACTGTAGTGAAAAAGAAGTCTGTTCTAACACTCTTCACCAAAGACTAGAACGTATCTTGTGTACAGCATCTGTCAAAGAGGCTGCACAACATCCAGGAGGGAAAAGCTGTTGCATATTGCCTCAGGTGGGACAGCCAGTGTGTAAAAAATGTGCTGCAGAAGGAAAAGGAAAAATCTCAACTTTCCTCAAAGCAGGCTACAAATTGAGGTCCCAAGCCTCAGCCAAGGCTCAGTGTACCCTGTGTGACTGCCAGCATTTTGCTTTACACTGTATCATATTCCTTGTTGGATTATTTGAGGTTTAGGTCCTTCTGAGGCAAAGACTATGACAATGCTTTTAAAAAAGCTATTTCTTTTGCCTCCCAAACCATACTGTTTTTGCAAGGGCAAACATTTTACAGCACTCAGCCGCCAGAAAAGGTGAGAAGGACCATACAACATTAAGTTCACATAGATGCTCTCAGTACAATTTTAGCTAAAGGCTTTCATTTCATTCAGTAACTGTCTCACAGGTCCTCCTTCTCTGTGGAATCCCTTAGTAGAAATCATCATCTTTTTACATCTTACATGAGATGAGATAACACAGTAGTTGAGCGCTCCTCTTTGTTCCTCCTGCAGGAATCACTCTATGAAATTCCCTGGCCTGTGTTATAATGGAGGTCAGAGTAGAGCAAAATATCCCCTCCTGGCCTTAAAATCTATGAATAATATTTTCCCTTTGAGACTTCAGCCAAGATACAGTGGGGAAAAGTCTCTGTCACACCTGGGTTATGGACTCAAGCTGGCTGTAGGTTGGATAAAACCAGCATACATGGATGGACGGATCTGGTGCCTCTCCCTCCATCTGGCTGCACCTCCATCCCAGCCCCATGGGGCATTAGCATCATGGAATCACAGCAGTAAAGCTACTGTGAGCAGGGATGGCATCTCACATGCCTGCTCTTGCTTGCTGATTTAGTATTCAGAATTTAGAATTTATTGAGGATTCTTCCTTTGTCACATCATCTATCAGAGGCAGACACCACTGAGATGGAAGGGGAAAAAAAAAATTAAAAACCTGTTTATTGCTCAACTTGCTCTAGGCATGTTTTAGTTTATTGTTCAGCTTGGTTCATTTCAGTGTTTCAATTTGAACGGTTCACTTAGTTGCAGTGGCTAAAAAAAAATAAATTAAGAAAACCATAAGAAAACCTATTTAAAAAGGGGAAGAAAAAAAAAAAAGAAAGAAAGAAAGAGGCAGCAGCAAAAGTTGAGATTTGTGGGGCCCCACAGCACCTCACAATGTCAGAGGTGTCAGTGGATAATTTAAGGGCACAATCCTGCATAGCCAAGTAAAGACGTGCTCCCCATTGCCTATGCTCTGCGTGCTCCCCATTGCCTATGCTCTGCGTGCTCCCCCGTCGAGCCGCTATCGGCACCCCTGGGAGGAGCTCCCTGTGCCGGTGAGAGCACGCACCATAGACCCGCATTGCAGATACTCTGCTCAGCCCCACCGTGCCTTGCTTCCGCGCCGGGGCTGCCACCAATTTAGCTGTCGTTAAGAGGCCCTTCGTGGCTGAGTGCAAGGACCCAAGCATTGCTGATTGCTTTTCCCAAGCTCATAGACGATGTCTGTGAAACTGCTTCTGGTTTGCACTGGCACAAAGGTGCTCAGTGTACAGAAGGAGTAAAAGGTGGCTGCACCTTCCAGGGTCACTCAATGGCATCCCTGATTCAGAACCAGCAGGTTCCTGAAAATGGCATTGCCGTGTATTGCCTCCCTGTAAACTAAAAGCTCTGTTTTCAGCAGTCATAATTACGGCTCTGGTGATCCTCCAGACCTTGCCTCAGATATATCTGCCTCCAGCAAGGCAGGGGCTTTCCAAGGAAAACAGGATCCAGCTTCTCTACACAGCTGCTTCTAGCATTTGAGGAAACCTTCTTCTCCAGCAGCAAGTGTACTAATCTCTATGGGAGATAAGTCAATTACAGCAAATTGAGCTATTTCATTTCTGGCTGCAAATGGCTTTCAGTTACACAAGTAGACACATTAATCTAATAACTAATGATCATATATTTTACTAATCATACAACGCTGCGTGAGGTATTATATCTAATTATATTTAAGATTAAGACATCTTTATATGTGTACTTTTGCTGGTTGCCAGGCTGGTGCAGATGGATGGAAACAGGAAAAGCAAGCAGGAATATTTCCAAGCCCCCTGCCCCCTCCTGTAAGAAACAGAAGATGTCTTTGAAAGATTAGAAGATACAGCTCAGAGAGGATTGGCTGGGGTTGCCTCCAGCATGGAATAGGAAAGAAAACTTGCAATAAAATATTCTATGACATTGGGTTTTCCTTTCCTTCTCTCTTTCTTTCTTTCTTTCTTTCTTTCTTTCTTTCTTTCTTTCTTTCTTTCTTTCTTTCTTTCTTTCTTTCTTTCTTTCTTTCTTTCTTTCTTTCTTTCTTTCTTTCTTTCTTTCTTTCTTTCTTTCTTTCTTTCTTTCTTTCTTTCTTTCTTTCTTTCTTTCTTTCTTTCTTTCTTTCTTTCTTTCTTTCCTTCCTTCCTTCCTTCCTTCCTTCCTTCCTTCCTTCCTTCCTTCCTTCCTTCCTTCCTTCCTTCCTTCCTTCCTTCCTTCCTTCCTTCCTTCCTTCCTTCCTTCCTTCCTTCCTTCCTTCCTTCCTTTCTTTCTCTCTTTCTCTCTTTCTCTCTTTCTCTCTTTCTCTCTTTCTCTCTTTCTCTCTTTCTCTCTTTCTCTCTTTCTCTCTTTCTCTTTCTTTCTCTCTTTCTCTCTCTCTTTCTCTCTTTCTTTCTCTCTTTCTCTCTTTCTTTCTCTCTTTCTTTCTTTCTTTCTCTCTTTCTCTCTTTCTCTCTTTCTCTCTTTCTCTCTCTCTTTCTCTCTCTCTTCCTTCCTTCCTTCCTTCCTTCCTTCCCTTCCTTCCTTCCTTCCTTCCTTCCTTCCTTCCTTCCTTCCTTCCTTCCTCCCTTCCTCCCTTCCTCCCTTCCTCCCTTCCTCCCTTCCTCCCTTCCTTTCCTTGCTTCCAGTGCAAACATTGAATACGCAAATGTGCTGTTAATTGCTTTGGTGGGGGGAAAAAAAAGTAAATTAAAAGCTCCTGCTGTTCTCATCCTCCTAATCTGGCCTTTGAGCCAACATACTTGGGAGCTACACTACTGATGAGGTGCAACCAAGAGAGATTTCCCACAGGGTGGACTTGCAGAACCCCCCCCTGCTGCCAGATTCTGGGCTTTTCCAAGTGCTCATTCAGGTAATTAGAATAGGGTAGAATAGAGTAGAGGATGAGCAGAGGGCTGGAGCACCTCTTCTACGA
Source organism: Melanerpes aurifrons (assembly GCA_011125475.1). NCBI lineage: Eukaryota > Metazoa > Chordata > Aves > Piciformes > Picidae > Melanerpes > Melanerpes aurifrons. The sequence continues at coordinate 9,701,616 of WWNC01000044.1, forward strand.
GGACAGACTGAAAGAGTTGAGGTTGCTCAGTCTGGAGAAGAGAAGGCTTCGAGGTGACCTCATTGTGGCCTTCCAGTATCTGAAAGGGGCCTACAAGAAGGCTGCGGAGGGACTTCTCAGGATGTCAGGGAGTAATAGTACTAGGGGGAATGGAATGAAGCTGGAGGTGGGGAGATTGAGGCTGGATGTGAGGAGGAGATTCTTCAGCATGAGAGTGGTGAAGCCCTGGAATGTGTTGTCCAGGGGGGTGGTTGAGGCCCCATCCCTGGAGGTGTTTAAGCCCAGGCTGGACGAGGCTCTGTCCAGCCTGATGTAATGTGGGGTGTCCCTGCCCATGGCATGGGGGTTGGAACTAGATGATCCTTGTGGTCCCTTCCAACCCTGACTGATGCTAGACTAGACTAGACTAGACTAGACTAGACTATATTAGGCTAGACTAGACTAGACTAGAATTAAACAGATTGGAAAAGACCTTCAAGATCATCCAGGCCAACCTATCACCCAACACCATCTAATCAATTAACCATGGCACCAAGCACCCCATCCAGTCTCTTCCTAAACACCTCCAGTGATGGTGAATCCACCACCTCCTCGGGCACCCCATTCCAATGGGCAATCACTCTGTATATGAAGAACTTCTTCCTGACATCCAGCCTAAAGCCCCCCTAAAACTCCCCCACAGCTTGAGACTGTGTCCTCTTGTTCTGGTGCTGGTTGCCTGGGAGAAGAGACCAACCCCCACCTGGCTATAACCTCCCTTCTGGTAGTTGTAAGATCATCCAGAAGAAGCTTCAATGTCCAACCTAGAACACTTGCAAAACACTTTGCAAGGTTCTTTACAAGGGTTCAAGAACCTTTGATCCATGTGGGAACATCCAGGTTGCCACCTTGCACATGTGTGAGTCCATGACTTACTTAAAGGAGACTGCAAAGAAGTGACTAGGCTCATATGCTTGTGGGGTTGAAGCCTCTGAAAAATGACTCATAAAAAACCAGATTGCCCACATTTGAAGCTCTGATGTTTTCCTGTGAATGCCAACCTCTTCTTCTGCCCACAGCATCAGCTAGGCACTCTTCAGTTCCTCATTAGATGGGAGTGGACCATATCATCCTATGGCCAAGTGCTAGATGGTGCCTCCAGGATAGGGCAAAGAAAGTGCAGCCCAAGTTTCTCGTTCATGATGTTGATGACCCCAGAGGATTTCATCCACTTTTCCTCCAGCAGGGTGTAGCTGTTTACTCTGTGTCCAAAACAGTGAAGACTGGTGAGCTGCTCTGTGCTGAGACCAGAATATTTCTTTTTTCCAGGCTCAAGGAAGCCCCCAAGAAGCTAAGAGCTGCATATCAACATAAACACCTGAAACAGAATCTTTAATGCAATCTCCTAACCTTTATCCTGAAGGATCACCCTCTGAGCTTGCCTGGGCTGTTGGTCAATATGACAATGTGTCCTAAAAGCAGTTATGCAATTGCTGGTTATTCTCTTTGGTAAGTATTTTTATTCGTGTGGGTATTTTTTGCATCAGTGTAACAGCAATCCATCATATGGGAAGGTCTTGTGGGAGCTGCTGTTAAAATCAATATGTGGTAGGATGCCAGAAAACTGAGCTCATTTTTCTCATCTTCGACATCATAACTAAAGATCACAATAAGAGATAATGATAATGATGCAAGGCAATGATTAGAGATATTCTGTTAAGGGAAAGAAAGGAATCAAGCAAGCAAGAAAATAAAGGGTGGTAAAATAACATAAAATGACCTTAGTCTTTCTCAGGGGAAAAAGTGGATTTAATTGCTAGAGAGCCACGTACAGACATCACAGTTAATGTACCCTTCCTTCACCCTTGCCCTGTCATTCTCACAAAGACTCCTTCCACCACCATCACAGCAACTATTGCTAAATCCAGAGACTAGGCCTTCAAACCCAAATATGGCCAAAAGGCCTCTTACCTGTGTGATTGGTACAATAGACCACCTATTTATTGGGAAGGGAAGTCTCATCCCTGGTTAGCAGTGATTGAAATTAAATGTTCTCAGCTACAAGATGATATGAGGGTATGGCACAGCCTGGGTATTGGGGGACTGTCTCCAGGTCAGGGTCCGGCATCTGGGGAGGAATATCAACAGGCACCAGGGCAGGTTAGAGGCTGTCCTGCTGGAAAGCAGCTCCACAGAGAAGGACCTTGGAGTGCTGGTGGGCAGCAAGTTCTGCATGGGACAACAATGTGCTCTTTTGGTCAAGAGAACCAATGGCATCCTGGAATGCATCCAGAAAAGTCTCCAGCAGGGCTAGGGAGGTTCTTCTCCCTCTTCACTCTGCCATGCTGAGACCACACCTGGAATCCTGTGTCCAGTTTTGGGCTCCCCAGTTCAAGAGAGACAGAGACCTGCTGGAGAGAGTCCAATGGAGAGCCATGAGGATGATTTGGGGACTTGAGCATCTCCCCTGTGGAGACAGACTGAGAGGCCTGGGGCTATTTAGTCTTGAGAAGACTGAGAGGGGATCTGATCAATGTGCGTAAATATCTGAGGGGTGGGTGGGGGAATGACCCCATGCAGCAGTACAGGTTAGGGACTGACCTGCCAGAAAGCAGCTCTGTGGAGAAACACTTGGGAGTCCTGGTGGACAACAGGATGACCATGATCAACAATATATCCTTGCAGGAGGCCAGTGACATTCTGGGGTTCATCCCAGGCAGCCAGCACCAGAACAAAAGGACACAGTCTCAGGCTGCACCAGGGGAGGTTTAGGCTGGATGTTAGGAAGAAGTTCTAAACAGAGAGAGTGATTGCCCATTGGAATGTGCTGCCCAGGGAGGTGGTGGAGTCACCATCATTGGAGGTGTTCAGGAGGAGACTTGATGGGGTGCTTGGTGCCATGGTTTAATTGTTTAGGTGGATTGGATTGATTGATGGGTTGGACACAATGATCTTGAAAGTCTCTCCAACCTGGTCTATCCTATCCTATCCTATCCTATCCTATCCTATCCTATCCTATCCTATCCTATCCTATCCTATCCTATCCTATCCTATCCTATCCTATGCTATGAAGAATGTGGCCAGCAGGTCAAGGGAGGTGCTCCTTTTCCACTACTCTGACATGGTGAGACTTCATCTGGAATACTGTGTTCAGTTCTGGGCTCATCAGTTCAAGGACAGGGAACTGCTTGAGATGGTACAGCAAAAGGCTCTGAAGATTATTAGAGGACTAGAATATCTCTCCTAGAAAGAAAGTCTGAGGGACTTGGGACATTTTAGCCTAGAGAAGACTGAGGGGGGATCTTATCAATGCTTGTAAATGCTTACAGGGTGGTGCTCTGTGGCAGGAGAAGAGATAATGGATGCACACTTGAATACAGGATGTTCTGTCTAAATATGAGGAAGAACATCTTTATTTTGAGGGTGGTAGAGCACTAAAACAGGCTGCCCAGGATTGTGGTGGAGTCTCCACCTCTGGAGTCAGTCAAAATCTGCCTGGACACCATCCTGTGCAGCCTGCTCCAGGTGACCCTGCTTTGGTACAGAGGTTGGACTAGATGATCACCAGAGGTCCCTTCCAGCCCTGTAATTCTGTGATTCTGTGATCTCTACGTATACATGCATGCTCTTAACCTATATATAGAAAATCTTGTTTGTGTGGGAAGAATTCTGCCTACAGTGGAAGCAAACTGTCTACTACCTAGGAACCAATGTAGCATAAACACCTGAGAATGTGTTTTCATGCATCACCATGCTGCCCAGGTGTGTAGTATATATGCATATTTGAAGTGTATGTGTATGTTTGTATATTTCTGAAGTACACTGGAAATCTTCAAAGTGGTGTAACGTCTAAATAAACAAACAAAAAATACACATGCAAAAATATGCATTTGTGGAACAGAAGGCATGGAAATGGAACACTTGCCTGTCTGTGTCACTGAAATCCTGATGCCAAGTCTAAGGTAAAGTCCTTTTATGCCGTGGAAAGCTCAAGATCTTTTATAGCATCAGAGTAGCAGTCTTAAATACCCAAACCAATCGCCAGAAAACGCAGCTCTGTGTTGCTACAAGCCTGCTCCTGTTGCTGTGATTGCCTCCCTGTAAGCCACCGTGGAAACCCCATCCCAGTAGGTGGATGGCATGTTGGGAGATGACAGAGTGAGACTGATCCTCTCTGTGCTGGTGCCTTAGGCAGGTGCTCTTTGTAGTTCAGTTCCACTAATCACACCACTGCTCTGACATCTCTCCCAATATTTAACTTTCCTGGGACCTCTGGTAGTTTATTAGCATTTGCAGGCTACAGGTACTGGTGTTTCTGCCTTCAATTACGCTGCCACTTTTTGCTGCAGAATTCCCTGCCTCGGGCTAAGCGTTGACTATGGGTGATAGGAATAATCATTTTGTGGCTGATATTTCAGCAACGTGCAGAGCGAAGTGGAAGATGATCTGTGACAAACAAAATGGATAGTTATCAAAAATCAATTCCACTCTTGCTATAGGAATGAGCAGAAGGAGAAAAAAGAGAAGGAGAAAAAAAAAAAAGGAAAACCAAACCGGTGCAATTCAACAGCTTTTAGAGGAAGCAGGTCTTGAAGGAAGGAAAGCAACATGTTTAAAAGAAATATGCACTCTGCTATGGTACAATGGATTTTTTTTTTTCCCAGTTTTCATGAGGATTCAGATATGTCTTTGTCCCTGTACACTGGAAAGGAGTTCAACGGGTTTGGCACATTGGCGACCGCAACCCCATGCAGTGCTACAGGCTGGGGACAGAATGGCTGGAGAGCAGCCAGGCAGAAAGGGACTTGGGGGTACTGGCTAAGAGAAAGGTGAACATGAGCCAGCAGTGTGCCCAGGTGGCCAAGAGGGCCAATGGCATCCTGACCTGCATCAGAAATAGTGTGGCCAGCAGGAACAGGGAAGTCATTCTGCCCTTTTACTCAGCACTGGTTAGGCCACACCTTGAGCCCTGTGTCCAGTTCTGGGCCCCTCAGTTTAGGAAGGATGTTGACTTGCTGGAACGAGTCCAGAGAAGGGCAACAAAGTTGGTGAGGGGCTTGGAACACAAGCCCTGTGAGGAGAGGCTGAGGGAGCTGGGATTGCTTAGCCTGGAGAGGAGGAGAATCAGGGGTGACCTTATTGCTCTCTACAACTCCCAGAAGGGAGGTTGTAGACAGGCAGGGGTTGGTCTCTTCTCCCAGCCAGACAGTAGCAGAACAAGAGGACACAGTCTCAAGGTGTGCCAGGGGAGGTTTAGGCTGAATGTTAGGAAAAAAAATTTTCATAGAGAGAGTGATTGCCCATTGGAATGGGCTGCCCAGGGAGGTGGTGAAGCCACCATCACTGAAGCACCTTGAATCATGATTTGAAACTGTTTATACAGAACCAGAATATCCATTGATGGTAATGGGGAAAGAGCAAACATAAACAAAAGAGAAAATGAGAACAGAGGCAAGAATAGAACAGAACAGAATAGAATAGAATAGCATGGAATGGAATGAATGGAATGGAATGGAATAGAACAAAATTAGAATAGAATAGAATAGAATAGAATAGAATAGAATAGAATAGAATAGAATAGAATAGAATAGGATAGGATAGGATAGGATAGGATAGGATAGGATAGGATAGGATAGGATAGGATAGGATAGGATAGACCAGGTTGGAAGAGACCTTCAAGATCATCATGTCCAACCCATCATCCAACACCACCTAATCAACTAAACCATGGCACCAAGCACCCCATCAAGTCTCCTCCTGAACACCTCCAGTGATGGCGACTCCACCACCTCTTTGGGCAGCCCATTCCAATGGGCAATCACTCCCTCTGTGTAAAACTTCCTCCTGACATCCAGCCTAAACATCCCCTGGTGCAGCCTGAGACTATGTCCTCTTGTTCTGGTACTGGTTGCCTGGGAGAAGAGACCAATCTCTGCCTGTCTACAATAATAGAAAAAAAATAGGAAAAAAACCCCATTAACCATGTTGGAAAAGACCTCAGAGATCATCAAGTCCAACCTATCACCCAACACCATCTAATCAACTAAACTGTGGCACTGAGTGCCTCATCCAGTCTCTTCCTAAACATCTCCAGGGATGGTGAGTCCACCACCTCCCTGGGCAGCACATTCCAATGGCCAGTCTCTCTTGCTGGGAAGAACTTTTTCCTAGCCTCCAGCCTAAACCTCCCCTGGAACAGCTTGAGACTATGTCCTCTTGTTCTGGTGCTGGTTGCCTGGGAGAAGATACCAATCCCCACCTGGCTATAGCCTCCCTTCAGGGAGTTGAAGGCAGCAATAAGGTCTCCCCTGAGCCTCCTCTTCTCCAGGCTAAGCAACCCCAGCTCCCTCAGCCTCTCCTCTCAGGGCTGTGCTCCAGACCCCTCCCCAGCTTTGTTGCCTCACCAACTTTCACCTTACCCTGGCACTTCTTCTCCCTTCTGAGAACATTAATTCCATGTGGAAGTTTGTATGGGATAGAATCCAGAATCCCCACATCCTACATTAACAGGAGGTTTTACCCTGAAAAAATAACTTTGAGAGTGTTGATTACAGACTTTGCTATTGCTATCTGAAGCCACATGGGCATATGTCATTCCTACCACTGACATATATAACAAATTTACTCAATAAGTTATAATACTGGCTTCTGACAACTGCCAGCACCATCATTGCTCTGGTTAGTTGGCCTTTTTCCCCTTGTCTGCTTCTAAAAGGAGACAATTTCAGATATTCACAGCTCTGATAATTAGAAAACTTCTTCTAATTTCCAGCTTAAATTTATTCATGGCTAGTTTAGATCCATTTGCATTTCAACAGTCTGCTCCCAGGGGGAGGATGGGGTTGCAGAGCTGTAGATGGAGGTGATCGGTTTGACCCAGAGAAGAACTAGTTTCCTGCAGCCTCTGCAGGAGTCCCCCGTGTATGGATTGAACAATGAGCATTTTCTGTCAATGAGTGGGGCTGAGATAACAGAATCAGGCCTGCAGCTGGTGATTTCAGAGCTGGTAATCACTTCTCAGATTATATATGTTGTGGCTCAGAAACAACTTTTACTTTGAGCTCAGAATTTTTTCCTTCCTTTCCCTTAAAGTCCTTAATTTTTTTAATGAAGAAGGGAGACAGGAAAATAAAATATTTTAGTTTATTTTTCATTGCCTTTTTTTCCATCCTTTTTTTAAAAAAAAATTAGTTTTCTATCCTCTCTTCAGTGTTGAAAAAGAGGATGAGAAACACTAAGCCATTTTAGCCCCTTGTAGAAACTTGCAGAAATTAGTTTAGACTTCAAGAACTGATTGTCAGATCTTTTCCTTTTTGTCCCCAACATACCAATGGAGGAAAGTCATGGCAGCCTGGATGTTAGGAAGAAGTTCTTCACACGAAGAGTGATTGCCCATTGGAATGTGCTGCCCAGGGAGGTGGAGGAGTCACCATCACTGGAGGTGTTTAAGAAGAGCCTGGATGAGGCACTTGGTGCCATGGTTTAGTTGATTAGATGATGTTGGATGATAGGTTGGACTCGATGATCTCAAAGGTCTTTTCCAATCTGGTTAATTCTGTCCTATCCTATCCTATCCTATCCTATCCTATCCTATCCTATCCTATCCTATCCTATCCTATCCTATCCTATCTTATCCTATCCTACTCTACTCTATTCTATTCTACTCTACTCCTATTCTATTCTATTCTATTCTATTCTATTCTATTCTATTCTATTCTATTCTATTCTATTCTATTCTATTCACAGTGCACCTTGCTGATCATCATGTGCACCCCACACTGTGCAGGGGGTGCAGGAAACAAAAGGCAGGACAGGTAGAGTGTTCATGGAGGGTCTCTGGTTGATGTGAGCAGCCAGTACCAGAACACAGTCTCAGGCTGCGCCAGGGGAGGTTCAGGTTGATTGTTAGGAAGAAGTTCTACACAGAGAGAGTGATTGCCCATTGGAATGGGCTGCCCAGGGAGGTGGTGGAGTCACCGTCATTCAAGGTGTTCAGGAGGAGACTTGATGGGGTGCTTGGTGCCATGGTTTAGTTGTTTAGGTGAGTTGGATTGGTTGATGGGTTGGATGCAATGATCTTGAAGGTCTCTTCCAACTTGTGGTTTTTAAAAAAAAAAAAAAATAAAATTATTATTATTATTATCATTATTATACAAACTCTTGGCCCTTGAAGTGTCAGTCTGGCTGCCTCCCTTCTAAAGGAAATGCAATCTTCCACATTGGATGTGTAGTGATAATGAAAATACCACTGTCTCTTACTCACAGCATTTTTTATTCTATGTAAAAGTCCTCTTTGGGAAAAAATCATCATTTCTGCTCTCTCTGACAGGCATGGAAAGTCATCCAGCTGACTGCTGCAAACCTGGTTCAGGGCAAGATGGTGTTCTGCAGCACCCATCCCCACATGTTACTTTAGGGTCACCCAATATTACACTGGGCTCCCTTCACACTGCTTCAGCAACCCCCTATTGTTCATGGTATCACACCATATCACAGTGTATTAGAGTTTGGAAGGAACCTCAAGAGATTGGAAGGGGCCTCCAGAGGTCATCAGGTCCAACCCCCTGCCAGAGCAGGATCACTTGAGGTAGTCCACACAGGAATGTGTCCAGGTGGGTTTGGAATGTCTCCAGAGAAGGATATCCCACAACCTCTCTGGGAAACCTGCTCCAGGGCTCCATCACCCTCACTGTAAAGAAGTTTCTTCTCATGTTGAGGTGAAATCTTATATGTTCAAGTTTGAACCTGTTGTTCCTTGTCTTATTACTGTGCACCACCAAAAAGAGCTTGACCCCCTCCACTTATTCTAACATCCCCTCTGGCATCTCACATTACTCTGACATGTGCTCCTCACATAACTCCAGTATCCCTCCACATTGCTCCAGCGTTCTCCAGCATCGCTGCTGCATTGCTCCACACTGCTCCAGCAACCCCCTGTATTTCTCTAGCATCTTCCACACTGCTCTGGACTTCAGGTGATGCTGCTCCCCTTCAGGACCATGCAAGGGCTAGCAGTTTGCCCAGCCTGGTGAGACACAGAGTTCTGAAGGAGATCAGCAGCAAACAAGGACATAAGATGCTGTCACCTAGTGCCACACAGGGTTCCCATCAACCAAAAGGATCTACTCAGTATAGCTAATGTGTTAGCCATGCTTGACCTGCTGATAAATAAAGTTCATATCTGTTTAAATAAATGTAGGACAAGTAAATATTGCAGAGTATTTTAAACAGAAGCTCATTCCTGTTAAGCCCCAAATTTCACTAATGATTTAAAACCAATTAGTGCTTTTACAGGTCATGAACAGGGTTGATCTCCACCCACATTTGGCTTTATTTACGGCCTTCCTCTTTGTCATCTTGACATTTGCCACAGTAAAATTGGGAAAGGCATGGGAGGGAGAGCTAAAAGGAAGCAATACCTGATCATGTAAACAATTAGACCTTTATCCATCCTGCCCAAAGAGGTCCTTTATCTGATGACAACCTCTGCAGAACGGAAGAGGAGTAGGTAACTCCCTCTGGGGCCATCCTAACTATTCAATCAATTCTCCTCAATTACTAACAAATCTAAATGTGATTTATCTGCCCAGGAATCATTCCAATATCAGGCAAGGATCTATCAATAAAACCCCCAAAGGCAATCTTTTTTTTCAGAGCTGTCAATAGAACCTCTGAAGCAAAGAGGGAGGGAGCTGACAATTGAGATATTTTGCCTTTTTTTTTCCCTTTTTCCCCCCCTTTTTTTCCCCAAGCACTTAATTAAGTCGACAAGAAGCTGTCAAGGATAATTTTCAAAGCACACGGCCTCAGCTTCTGACATTTGATAATATTACACTCCATGTTGATTGAAATTGATTTTTCCTTCTCCTCTTTTTTTTCCCCTTCTTTTTGGTGTGTGTGTGTCTTGTTGGTGGAAGGCTGGGAAAAAGGGGGCATTTGACAACTTTCTTGCCCATAGATCCAAGGACAGCAGGCCAGTTTGTTAAGGTCAGTCATGACAAACAGTATGATGGGTTTTTAAAACCAGCTGAGTTTAACAATAGTAGGGGCATGGGTATGTTATTTCAGTGTCAATAAAGCAAGCTGCTCAGCAGTTAGCAAATACCTCAGCAAGATCAGCGGCACTGGGATTAGAAGTGGTAGTAAATTTATAGGGTCAGATTCTGATCTCAGATAATGCCATTGTAAATCCAGAGTGAAATTCATTGACCCAATAGTTTTTGATCCAGAATAGCCCAGATGTGGCCAGTTTCTGAAATTTGTAACCACGGCTGCCAATTCTCCATCGGTTTGGATTTATTAGCATTTATTTTCCACCCTGACGGGAGTTAGGCACTACCCTTCCTTTTTCTTCCTCTGAAAGTCACCACTGTAAATCTCTCCAGATGATCATCTGCTTAAGTGCCTAAGCTACTTTGTAAACCTATACATGCAATAGCTGCCAGTCTCATAGAGTCATAGAATCATAGAATCAACAAGGTTGGAAAAGACCTCAAAGATCCTCAAGTCCAACAAGGCTCAGGGGAGACCTTATTGCTCTCTACAACTCCCTTAAGGGAGGTTGTGGCCAGGTGGGGATTGGTCTCTTCTCCCAGGCACCCAGCACCAGAACAAGAGGACACACTATCAAGCTGCACCAGGGGAGGTTCAGGCTGGCTGTTAGGAAGAAGTTCTTCATAGAAAGAGAGATTGGCCATTGGAATGTGCTGCCCAGGAAGGTGGTGGAGTCACCATCACTGGAGGTGTTTAGGAAAAGCTTGAATGAGGTACTTGGTGCCATGGTTTAGTTGATTAGATGGTATTGGGTGATGGGTTGAATTCAATGTTCACAAAGGTCTCTTCCAACCTGGTTAATTCTGTTCTATTCTAACTACCGCATCTCTGGACAGCCTGTGCCAGCATTTCACCACCCTCAGTGTAAAACATTTCTTCCTTATCTCTATTCTAAATCTCCGCTCTTTTAGTTTTAAGCCATTACTCCTTGTCCTATTGAAACAGGCTCTGCTAAAACAGCTGTCCTCATCTTTCTTACAGTCCCTCTTTAAATACTGAATGGCAGCAGTAATGTCTCCCACTTTACCAAGCCACTCTGGCCAGGAGGGGGTTGGTCTCTTCTCCCAGGCAACCAACACCAGAACAAGAGGACACAGTCTCAAGCTGCACCATGGGAAGTTTAGGCTGGAGGTGAGGAGAAAGTTCTTCCCAGGCAGAGTTGTTTGCCATTAGAATGTGCTGCCCAGGGAGGTGGTGGAGTCACCGACCCTGGAGGTGTTCAAGAGGGGATTGGATGTGGCACTCGGAGCCATGGTCTAGTAGTCATGAGGTGTTGGGTGTCTTTGAAATTGGACCCAGTGCAGCTCTGCCAACACAAAGCAGAATCCAGCCACTGTTGCTGCTCAGACAGTTCAGAAAAAGAAGTATGGATGGAAAAATCACGTTCCAGGTCTGTCTTGGTGTTTGGCTTTCTAAACAATTATTGGTGTTTACTATTTGCTGCTTAGCACCCCGTGCAGAAAGGAAAGGCAGACTCTCAGCAAATTGATTTGAACGGTAACATTTTATTAAAGTTCTGTACTTAGTTGCTCTTGCAGCTGCAGCTGAGCAATTATAGCATTTCAAGCATAATTTATTGGTTATTGGAATCCAAGAGGTTATTTCTTGTTTCTTGGCTACAGAAAACGACCCTGGGGTATGGCAGTTGCTTAAGAGGCTGGGAAATGTGGAGATGCTCTCCCTGGCTTCTGGGCAGAACAGCAACAATCTGACAAACTTGATGGGATTAGAAGGGGGTGAAGGATAGGCACCAGGATGTACACCTGTGGTGGTTTTGTGGTGCAAGTACCTCTAAGATGACCACAAAGTCCTCCAAAACAGTAGAGGGTCCTAAGGGACAAACCAGTTGTCCCAGGATATTGTAATGTGTTATTGCATTGCCAGGTTGGAAAAGACCTTTGAGATCATCAAGTCCAACCTGTCACCCAACACTATCTAATCAACTAAACCATGGCACCAAGTGCCTAAACACCTCCAGTGATGGGGACTCCACCACCTCCCTGGGCAGCGCATTCCAATGGCCAATCTCACTTTCTGTGAAGAACTTCTTCCTAAAATCCAGCCTAAACCTCCCTGGCACAGCTTGAGACTATGTCCTCTTGTTCTGGTGCTGGTTGCCTGGTAGAAGAGACCAACCCCCACCTGGCTACAACCTCCCTTCAGGGAGTTGGAGACAGCAATAAGGTCACCCCTGAGCCTCCTCTTCTCCAGGCTAAGCAACCCCAGCTCCCTCAGCCTCTCCTCTCAGGGCTGTGCTCCAGACCCCTCCCCAGCTTTGTTGCCCTTCTCTGGACACCTTTCAGCATCTCAACATCTTTCCTAAACTGAGGGTCCCAGAACTGGACGCAGGAGTCAAGGTGTGGACCAACCAGTGCTGAGCAGTGGCAGGATGAGCTAGAGATACTGCAATATCATATTATAGCCCATTTCAGAAGATCTAGTTCTGGAAAGTCTGGGTCTGCAGCAGTGGTGATGTGGCCAGTCTCACCAGAAACAAGATCTAAAGTGGCACATCTGCCTTAAGTGGGTGGATGATTTCTCAGGAGTGTTTAATTCAGGCACCAGACAGCTTTTACCCATCAGAGAGCATCAGAGAGCAAGCAACCTGAGTTAATGAATTGAATTGCCCAAGGTCACCCAAGGACATCTGTAGCAGAGGACAGCAATCATCACAAATATTCCCCAAATCATTCTCCATTGCTACAGGTGTGCTCTTAGGTGGCTCTGTGGGATGAGAAGGGTTAAACTGGGCTAGATTGAAGAGACATAATTATCCCAGGTAAGAATTAACTTACCAGGAATTGGGAGCAAGGCACCACCTGACTTGAGCAAAATGATCTAAATCTGTATGTCCCACGCTGATCCCCACATGGCTCTCCTGCAAATGATGCACCAGAATTAACTGAATGTATTTTACAGTAGGTACATTTCACCCCTCAGAGGAATACTATAAATGTTGGTCTCATGGATGCTTCTTCTGCAGTACCCTTAGATGGAGAGAGAGAAAGGTTTATATCCAAATCAGTGTCAGTGCTGCCTCTGGAAAGCTCTCGCAACAATTAAAGCAGAATTATAGTGGGTTCCCAGGAGTGACCGCAGTTAGGGTTTGCAGGGTGAGGGATCCTGGTCTCTCTGCCTCATTTTAGGCAGATGAAGCCTGGGTTTTATGACTTTTGGGACCTTGTGATTAGAAAATTAAAGAGTGCCAGAGGTTACTGCTGGGCACTGAAATGTGACTGTAAGCCAAATTATTAGCCCAAGTCTGAAGGCATTTTTGGCCAGGGATAGCTGGCTCTCTCCCAGCTACCTCCCAAGGACACTCTTGGGGACAGCCTGGGTCATATGGCATCCCTGACTGTGTATTTTGGGCTGGCCACCCTAATTAACAGTATAGATGAGAGGGCCAAAGGCTGTGCCAAAGAATGGTCCAAGTGGGCTGATTTTAGGAGTATAGATACAGCCTTTATGGTCTTTTTTCCTGGTCTCTCTAGGAGAGAATTTGAGACCTTGGCTGATCACAACAAATGGAATCAAGATAAAGCAGTGGAGAAGGAAGGACTCACCTGGTCAGATTAGCAGCGATTCTACTCTTGTGAAGGGTCCCTAAAGGGACAGATCCATCCCTGTCCCACAGTTTTCTCTCCTATGTAGCTGCCTGTACTTGTAACAGTTGTGCTTTGCAGCTGATCCCAGTAGAGGTGCCAGCTCAGGTTGCCCTTCTGGAAGATGATGGTGGCCTTCCCTGAGCCTCCTTGTAGCACAATCCCATCCTGTGAAGTGTTTTTAGGGCTTGCTTCTGGGGCTGAATCATGGTGCATGTGCTTACCACCAGCTTAGAGCACATCTGCAGGACTTCCAGGGTTTCCTTTGCTGTGTGGCAGCAGCTAAGAGGTGTGAATAGAGTCAGCAGTCACAACATGAAAAACTTTTGTTCTAAGTGTGTGGTTTTCCATTGCTCAGGGCCCACTGGTGTGTGCTATAATGTGACGGTCAAGATTTATCCCTGATATTTCCTTTATGTTGTGAACTCTTCATTTTCTGGAGCCTTAGGATAATGGAAAAATCTCAGTTTTCAATGTTAGACTTGAATTCTTAATAAATAGCTGCATGCTCTTGTGGGCTGGAAGTTGCTGATTGGGAAACCATAAAGGAGAGACAAAGGTCTTACAGACTTTTCCCCTCTGGCTCCATCTGCTCTAAGAGCCATACTGTGGTCTTTGGGTACAATGTACTGCACAGCTCACTCTCTGCAGTTGAACTCCCTCTCCCTCTTCATGACATAAGGTCTCCCTCTTACCATCACAGGGGACTGACACCTGTCCGTGGTCTTGCTCAAAATGTGTCGGCACTATCCAGGGTGGGCTGAGATGAAAACAAGCTGGTTTGAGAATTGTGACTGCCATCAGATCTACAATGTGACCAGAAGCAATTCTATCCCCTTGTTTTGAGTTTGGTGTTTCTACACAATCATAGAATACAGGTTGGAAAAGGCCTCTAAGACCACTGAGTTCAGCTTAGCTTTGGCAGAATGACTCTGTGGTTTTCCTTGAAGTATCAGAGCAGGGACTTGGGTTGCCTTGTCACAATGAGGTCTTAGGATGATTAGGACAAGTATTGACCAAGCAAACTGGGCTGTTCTACAGCATGACCTTGGGATGCTGGGCATCAGATGCTTGTTCTGCCATCAGTGCCTTTGCCTTTGGTGTAGGTTTAAATTAACAGTGTGGGTTTCCCTCTGTGTAAAATGGGTAGAATAATCACTTCCTACCTTGCAGGGGTGACATGAAGCTTAATTAATTAATTAATTGTTTTGGAACTAATTAAGTTTCTTGTTTCACAGAAACTCCTTTACATCCCCCCTCCGCCACCCTTTGCTTTCTTGTTCTTGGAAGGCAGTCATGTCATGAAAAGCCTTAAGATACATCATAGCCATGAGTTGATGAGCGTTTCCTAACACCAGAGTAGCTTCAAATCCTTGTCTGGAAGCAGAAAGCCGATGTCCTGCTACCTGCATCAAGTCTGCATGGTACAAACCCAGTGCTGTGGCTACCCTCCCGTCCCAGGTTTAAAAACACAGTGGTGTCCACTTCCCTGCCAGCACTGAGCCCCTCTAACACCTGGTCATTAGTGCCAAGGCACAGGAATTGAGGTTGTTGCCCCAGGTAGGCAGGCAGGGCTGGGTCCCCAGTCCCTCTGCTGTGCCCAAGCCATGGGACTGATCTCTACTTCCACTGGCAGCTCCGAGCTACAACCCTTGCTGCGCCTATGGGGCTGGAAGAGATCTGCTCATGGGGCACAGTGACATGAGGGTCATCATGGGAGCAGCTCTGTTGGTAGAAGGCATGTTGATTAGATAGTGCTGGATGATAGGTTGGACTCCATGATCTCAAAGATCTTTTCCAACCTGGTTAATTCTAATTCTAATTCTAATTCTAATTCTAATTCTAATTCTAATTCTAATTCTAATTCTAATTCTAACTCTAATTCTAATTCTATTTCTAATTCTAATTCTAATTCTAGTTGTAAATCAACAAGGGATGAACTGCTTTTGTCTATCGTTCCCTAATGCAGCCAAGAGATCTTTCAAATGGCAATTAAGACTGTTGAGCAAGTCTCTGTTCCTTGAGAAACATTACATAGAATTCTTAAAGCACATATTTTTAAGTTGATTTTGTAACAGAAAATGTATTTTCAGATTGTATTTAGTTAATAGATTCATAAGTTGATAGAATGGTTTGAGTTGGAAAGGACATTCTCCCAGGAAAGGTCTCTTCTCCCAGGCAAGCAGCACCACAACAAGAGGACACAGTCTCAAGCTGCGCCAGGGGAGGTTTAGGCTCGAGGTGAGGAAAAAGTTCTTCACTGAGAGAGTTGTTGGCCATTGGAATGTGCTGCCCAGGGAGGTGGTGGAGTCACCATCCCTGGAGGTGTTCAAGAGGGGATTGGACGTGGCAATCGGTGCCATTGTCTAGTAGTCATGAGGTCTTGGGTGACAGGTTGGACCTGATGGTCTTTGAAATCTTTTCCAACCTTGTTGATTCTATGATTTTATGACACTGAAGATCATTTATTTCCAACCTCCTTGCCATGGGCAGGTACGCTTCCCACTAGACCAGGTTTCTCTAGGCCCTATCCAACCTGGCCTTAAACACCTCCAGGAAGGGGGCATCCATGACCTTGGGCAACCTGTTCCAGTGTCTCACCACCCTTACTGTAAGGAATTTCTTTCCAATGTCTAGTCTATATGTATCCTTCTCAAGCTTCAATCCATTCCTTCTTGTCCTGCAAGAGTCCCTTGTAGGACAAGGCACTTGTAAAGAGTCCCTTGTAAAGAGTCCCTTTCTGGCTTTCTGGTAGGCCTCCTTCAGGTACTTGTAGGCTGCCGTAAGGTCTAGTTAACCATGTAAGTTGCAGGGTCTCATTCAAATCCTCCTCAGAGATGTTGCAGGAAACAGGCAGTGACGGATGAGGAGCTGAGCTCTTCGGTTGCCAACAGATGTCTGACTAAGTGATAAGTACAGCTAATTCCCCATGGCATTATTTGTACACAGGCATAGATATGGGTGAATTATTGCTGTCCCTGATTGTCTAATGATTTTCTTCCCCCTTCTTATATGATCTTTTTTTTCTTACCTGGTATTTTTGACATCTGAGAAATTCATATTGGCAGGTTGATCTATGTTGTCTAATGTAACATGGAGTGTAATCAATCACAAATCCTGCCTAGCTTTTTTTCCCCCCAGTAACTTCAGTTACAGTGAAATAGAAGACGTCTGTCCCAAAGTAATGAAGACTGCGTGACTAATATCTATTAGAACCTTACCATGTAGACCAGACCCATTAAAAAAACAAAAACAAACCCAAAACAATTGGGCCATTAAATTACTCTTCAGCATTTACTACTGCAAGACCAACCTAGCCTAGTGACTTATGGAAGCCATGACGTTTCCTTCTCCATACAGTGTCCATTCAGAGAAAGGCAGACTTGGATGGATGTTCACCTACTTTCATCCATTGTTACTTCAAGAGGACACAGTCTCAAGCTGTGCCAGGGGAGGTTTAGGCTGGATGTTAGGAAGAAGTTCTTCATAGAAAGAGTTATTGGCCATTGGAATGTGCTGCCCAGGGAGGTGGTGGAGTCACTATCACTGGAGGTGTTTAGGAAGAGCCTGGATGAGGCACTTGGTGCCATGGCTTAGTTGATTAGATGGTGTTGGGTGATAGGTTGGACTTGATGATCTTAAAGGTCTCTTCCAACCTGTTCTGTTCTGTTCTGTTCTGTTCTGTTCTGTTCTGTTCTATTCTATTCTATTCTATTCTATTCTATTCTATTCTATTCTATTCTATTCTATGGTGGAGATCCTGCTGAGCACAACCAGCTGGCTTGTAATGGGGTAGACTGATTTCTCAAACATTGAGGGTGGCATGAGGACTGTACTCCAAGGTCAAGGATGGCACAAGAAAGACATTGTTTATGTGTAGGTCTGGTGTCCCACCTCAGGAGGGTGCCAAGAGTGCTGGTTTGGGAGGAAAAGACCCTGCTGTTGATGAAAACATGACTCTGAGGCTCTTCAGAGGGACAATTTGGGGTTGAGAAAATGACACATGAAGAGAGATTTTCATCAGGAACTGAAACTTTTGAGGAGAAACAGAAAAGACCTTCCAGACCAAGATCTAAGTCTTGCAATCCAAATGGATATAGATAAGTTTTTAAAATTTAAACTCAAGAAAATATCTGTTCAATATCTTTATTGATGATCTGGAGGAGGGGATTGAATCCATCATCAGTAAATTTGCAGATGACACCAAGCTGGGGGTAGGAGTTGATCTGTTAGAGGGTGGGAGAGCTCTGCAGAGGGACCTTGCCAGGCTGGACAGATGGGCAGAGTCCAAGGGCATGAGATTGAACACATCGAAGTGCCAGGTTCCATACATTGGCCACAACAACCCCATACAGTGTGACAGGCTGGGGACTGAGTGGCAGGAGAGCAGCCAGGCAGAAAGGGACCTGGGGGTGCTGGTTGACAGCACCTGAACATGAGTCAGCAGTGTGCCCAGGTGGGCAAGAGGGCCAATGGCATCCTGGCCTGCATCCTGATTTAGTTAGTCATGAGGTGCTGGGTGACAGGTTGGACTTGATGATCTCTGAGGTCTTTCCCAACCTTATTGATTCTGTGATTCTATGAAATCTGGCAGAAGAGGAAGATCAGTCTTCAGGATGATGCATACTCTTGGAGAGAAGGTGCTACAAACATTTCTTGTGTTGAAATATCGGGTAGGCCAGAAGGTGACAAAACCCAGGATCAAGGAGGGTAAATCCAATCAGATAAAGTCTCACTTAAACAATGTACTTTAAAGCAGGCAACGGGCTCATGTGTGGGAAAGACCCCAGAGCAAATCTGGCATGAGTCACTAATAGCTCAAAGAGACTGTAAGGAGTTAGAAGGTGTCCTTCAAAAAGCTGTAGGTATGTCCACCAACAAAAAAAAGGAATTAAATTCTGGCAACTTATATCTGAGAACAAAAACCAAACAAAAACCCAAACCAACCAACCAAACGAAAAACAAATAAAGATTTTAAGGGAAAAAAATTGCTGAATGTGCAAACATTCATCATAAATCAGATGTAGGATCCTGGAGAGTTTGTGGGGCAGTTTCAGCACAAGGAAAACCACACTGTCAGACTAAAGTTTCCTCTAACCTAGTACCCTGTCTCTAACAGCACTGCTACCACATCATGCCACAGACTCAACATGGTCTAAGTGGATGACTCTGATAACACAGAGAGCTTGAATGGGAAATCTTGAAAGGCCTGGTCTAGTGGAGGTGATCTCAAGTTGGCCTGAAGGTATCAACTGTGCTAAACCTCCAGAGGAGAAAGTAACTCATGTTGAGGAAGCTCCTCCTTACAATGATCTTTCTGACGATGAAAAGAAATATGCTTTGTTCACAGACGGTTCCTGTCGTCTTGTTGGAAACAAGCGAAGGTGGAAGTCTGCATTGTGGAGTCGAACACACCGAGTTGCAGAGGCGAAAGATGGAGAAGGAGAATCCAGTCAGCTCACAGAGGTAAAAGCTGTCCAGCTAGCTCTCGATGTGGCTGAACATGAGAGATGGCCAAAGCTTTATCTCTACACTGACTCATGGATGGTAGCCAATGCTCTATGGGGTTGGCTAAAGAACTGGAAGAAGAGTGGTTGGCAGAGGAAAGGAAAACCCATTTGGGCAGCCAACCTGTGGCAGGACATTGCTGATTGAATTGAGAGAATTCCAGTGAAAGTGAGACACATCAATGCTCACATTCCTAAGAGCAAGGCTACTGAGGAACAGCAACACAACCATCAGGCAGGTCTAGCTGCAAGAGTTTCTCAAGTAGACATGGACTCTGATCTTGATCTCGACTGGAAACACCGAGGTGAGATATTCTTAGCTCGGTGGGCTCATGATTCGTCAGGACATCAAGGCAGAGATGCAACATACCAATGGGCTCGTGACAGATCCATAGACATTTCCATGGATGCTATCACACAAGTCATCCATGACTGTGACATTTGTGCTGCCAGGGACGGGGAGAAAGAACTGCCCATTGTAAGTGCAGATCAGGTTCATGATCATCTGAAGAACCTGAAAGTGTTCAAGTCCATGGGACCTGACGGGATACACCCACGGGTACTGAGAGAACTGGCAGATGAGGTTGCTAAACCCCTCTCTATTATATTTCAAAAGTCATGGCAATCTGGTGAAGTCCCCACAGACTGGAAAAGGGGAAACATTGCCCCCATCTTCAAAAAGGGTAAGAAGGAGGAACCAGGGAACTCCAGGCCAGTCAGTCTCACCTCTGTGCCTGGAAAGATCATGGAGCAGATCCTCCTGGAGTCACTACTCACTCAAAAGAATACTGAAGAGGTGATTGGGAACAGTCAGCATGGCTTTGCCAAGGGCAAATCCTGCCTGACCAACCTGGTTGCCTTCTATGAGCAGGTGACAAAATTAATAGATGAGGGGCAAGCAACTGATGTCATTTACCTGGACCTGAGCAAAGCCTTCAACACTGTCCCGCACCACATACTGGTCTCCACACTGGTGACACATGGGTTTGATGGGTGGAGCACTAGATGGATAAGGAACTGGCTTGATGGCCGCACCCAAAGAGTGGCTGTCAATGGCTCCATGTCCCAGTGGAGGCCAGGGACAAGCGGAGTCCCTCAGGGATCAGTCCTGGGACCTGTCTTGTTCAACATCTTTGTGGGGGCCATGGACAGTGGCATTGAGTGCACCCTCAGCAAGTTTGCTGATGACACCAAGCTGTGTGGTGCAGCAGACATGCTGGAAGGAAGGGAGGCCATCCAGAGGGACCTTGACAGGCTGGAGAGGTGGGCACAAGCCAACCTCATGAAGTTCAACAAGAGCAAGTGCAGGGTCCTGCATCTGGGTCGAGGCAATCCCAGGCACAAATCCAGGCTGGGCAGTGACTGGCTGGAAAGTAGCCCTGAGGAGAGAGACTTGGGGGTGCTGGTGGACAAAAAGCTCAACATGAGCTCTCAATGTGCACTTGCAGCCCGCAAGGCCAATCAGATCCTGGGCTGCATCAGAAGTGTGGCTAGCAGGTCGAGGGAGGTGATCCTCCCCCTCTACTCAGCTCTAGTGAGACCCCACCTGGAGTACTGTGTCCAGTTCTGGAGCCCCTATTACAAGAGGGATGTGGAGATGCTGGAAGGTGTCAAGAGAAGGGCCACGAGGATGATCAGAGGGCTGGAGCACCTCTCCTATGAGGACAGACTGAAGGAGTTGGGGCTGTTCAGTCTGCAGAAGAGAAGGCTCCGAGGTGACCTCATTGTGGCCTTCCAGTATCTGAAGGGGGCCTACAGGAAGGCTGGGGAGGGACTTCTCAGGATCTCAGGTAGTGATAGGACTAGGGGGAATGGAATGAAGCTGGAGGTGGGGAGATTGAGGCTGGATGTGAGGAGGAGGTTCTTCCCCATGAGAGTGGTGAAGCCCTGGAATGGGTTGTGCAGGGAGGTGGTTGGGGCCCTGTCCCTGGAGGTGTTTAAAAGCAGGCTGGTTGAGGCTCTGTCCAGCCTGATGTAGTGTGGGGTGTCCTTGCCCATGGCAGGGGGGTTGGAACTAGATGATCCTTGTGGTCCCTTCCAACCCTGAATGACACTATGGTACTATGATACTATGATTAAGCAGGCAAAACGACTTAAACCCTTGTAGTATGGTGACAGATGGTCCAAGTACAAATATGGTGAAGCTTGGCAGATTGACTACATCACTCTACCATGTTCGCGTTCTGGTAAGCAAATACTGGATGGTTGGAAACTTATCCAGTTCCACATGCAACTGCACACAACACCATTCTCGGTCTGGAGAGACAGATCCTATGGAGACACGGAACTCCAGAGAGGGCTGAGTCAGACAACGGAACTCATTTGAAGAACAGCCTTGTAAAGAACTGGGCAAAAGAGCACGATATTGAGTGGATATTCCATATTCCCTACTATGCACCAGCTTCAGGGAAGATTGAATACTACAATGGTTTGTTGAAGACCACTCTTAAAGCCATGGGGGGTGGATCTTTGAAAAACTGGGAAAAACATTTAGCACAAGCAACCTGGCTGGTAAATAGTAGAGGTTCAGTGAACCGAGCTGGACCTGCACATTCAGATTTGCTACGGAAAGTAGAAGGTGATAGAGTTCCTGTTGTTAGAGAGAAGAATTTGTTAGGTAAAACTGGGTATTTTCACCCTCAGGAGAGGCTAAACCTGTCCGAGGGGTGGTTTCAGCTGAAGGTCCGGGTCACACTTATTGGGTAATGCAAGAGAATGGTGAAATTCAGTGTATTCCACAAAGAAATTTAACTTTAGCTGAAAGAGGTTAATTTCAAACTGTTGTACAGCTACATCGCGTCCAAAGGAAGAATCAACAAGGAAATCTATGGTGCATGAACCCTGAGATCCCTGAGAGCCCTGAGTCAACTATAGACCCTGAGAATCCCTGTTTCCCTTTTCTTTGCTTCGTCAGCGAAGAAATGAACTGTTTTCCATATTTTTCTCATTTTCTGATTTTCTTGGACTTTTGAATCATTTACATCTGAGCATAGCCGGAATGGACTATGAACTTTACTCATGAACTGTAAATATAATTTTGCACTGGATGGACAGTTTGAACAGCCAATGAAATTGTTTAGAAGGGGTGGACTGTGACTGTTTGAGGCTGTCCCCTTAAGAAAGGGAATATGGTGGATGGATGTTTGTAAACGAAAAAGATGGATCTAAACTAATTTCATTGGTAGATTTGGGAGGAAGCACCTTCTGAACTGAGAGTGCAGCAGAGTTTCCTGGGAATTCCTGCACTTTTATCTTCAGTCTTTCTTCCGCTCCTCCTTTGGGCAGCAGCTCCCTGTTCTGGGCTTTCGGCCAAGGCTTGACCTTGAAACTGATAAACTGCAAGGCCTGTATTAACTGCTTTCCAATTAACACATAACTGCTTCTAACTTTTTTCTCTTTCTCTCTCTTTCTAACCCACACTGGGGAAAGGGGGAGAGAGGGGGAGAGCGGAGGTGGGGAACCCCCTCAGCAGAGGTGGGGAACTCTCATTTTTGTGCTACTTTATTGTATATCTTTGTATATACCGTAAATATTGTAAATTTGTATATATTTCCCTGCGTTTCCCTGCTTTGTAAATATACAGCACTCGTTGCTTTGCTAATTCAGCTGTGAGGTTTTTTTTCCTTTCCCTTCAGTTTTTCCTTCCCTTTACTTTACAGGGGGGAGGGAGGAGGCTTTTTGGCCTTACCCTTCCAACCCTATGACACCTCCCTTCAGGGAGTTGCAGACAGCAAGAAGGTCTCCCCTGAGCCTCTTCTTCTCCAGGCTAAGCAACCCCAGCTCCCTCAGCCTCTCTTCTCACAGGGCTGTGCTCCAAACCCCTCCCCAGCTTTGTTTCCCTTCTCTGGACACCTTCCAGCAACTCAACATCTTTCTTAACCTGAGGAGCCCAAAACTAGACACAGGACTCAAGGTGTGGCCTAACCAGTGCAGTGTACGGGGGCAGAATGACTTCCCTGCCTCTGCTGGCCACACTGTTCCTGATGCAGGCCAGTATACCATTGGCCTTCTTTGCCACCTGGGCACACTGCTGGCTCATGTTCAGCCTTCTCTCAACCAGTACCCCCAAGTCCCTTTCTGCCTGGCTGCTCTCCAGCCACTCTGTCCCCAGCTTGTAGCACTGCATGGGGTTGTTGTAGCCAATGTATAGAACCTGGCACTTCGATGTGTTCAATCTCATGCCCTTGGACTCTGCCCATTTGTCCAGCCTGGCAAGGTCCCTCTGCAGAGCTCTCTTACCCTCTAACAGATCAACTCCTACCCCCAGCTTGGTGTCACCTGCAAATTTACTGATGATGGACTCAATCCCCTCCTCCAGATCATCAGTAAAGATATTGAACAGGATGGGGCCCAGCACTGATCCCTGGGGGACACCACTAGTGCCTGGCTGCCAGCTGGCAGTGGCACCATTCACCACCACTCTCTGGGCTCAGCCTCCAGGCAGCTCCTAACCCAGCTCAGAGTGCTGCTGTCCAAGCCAGGGTCTGACAGCTTGGCCAGGAGTTTGCTCCTGGAAACATCCCAGGCCAGTCTGGACTGGGCTCTGAGCAAAGCAATGCAGTTGAAGATTGCCCTGCTTACTGCAGACAATCTGACCTTTAGAAACCTCTTCCCATAAAAACCATTCTATGATTCTGTGAAAATAAATGCAGCACCTGTTGCATGGGGTGGGAGGCTTGTTCTTCCCTGAGCTGCAGAGGAACTTGGGCATGAAATTGATCACAATTACTGCTCTTACATGAGGTCAGCATGACTCCTGTGCTCAGATACTGCTTTCAAGGGTGTCTACAGACTGACAGTGCCTGTAACTCTGAGGACTGTACTAAGCAAATGGTTAAATGTAGTGATGAAGATGATCATCAAGGCAGTCATGGTGAATATATTACACGGAAAAAAACTGAAGTCATCTTTCATATAGGAAAACCAAGCTTATAAATCTGTTAGAGCTCTTTGGAGATCTGTTTAAGCATGTGGAAAGAGGCAATCTTATAATAGATAAGTAAATTTTCTATGATGTCCCTACTCCGAAAGCTTGACTTGCAGCTAGAAGGGTAGGACCTTCCATCAATTAATAACTAGATGGGGAATAGCCCCTAGGAAATAGGGCCTAGAAATAGCCTTCACCAGTCACCAGTAGAATCCCATATGTATCTGTAGCAAGATGTTTGCTGTTCAGCATATTCATAAATAACTCAGGAAGGACTGTGGATAGTGAGATGAAAAACAAATCAGTGATATTATTGAATTATTTAGGGTAGTGAAAACCAAAGCAGGCTGCTGAGATTTGCAGAAGGCGCTGCATCTCTGAGTGGCTGCAAAATAAAACTAAAGATGAAGTTCAGCATTGCTAAATGCAAGGTAATGCACACATATGGACTCTGAACCATTACCATAGGGAAAGGGAAACTAGAATTACAACAGATAATTCAGGGAAATTGTCAAGTCACTACATGGTAATGGGCAGAAAAACAAGCTGTAAAAATGATGAAGTGGCTGATTGTGGAGGTCATCTTGGAAGAGAAGGTGGTGATCAGGCGTAGTTAGCATGGATTTACCAAGGGGAAATCCTGCTTGACTAATCTGATAGCATTCTATGATGACATAACTGAATGGGTAGATGCAGGGAGAGCAGTGGATGTGGTCTACCTTGACCTTAGTAAGGCTTTTGACACTGTCTCCCATAACATCCCTGTGAGTAAGCTCAGGAGGTGTGGGATAGAGCAGAAGTGAGATGAGTTAGGAACTGGTTGCACAATAGAGTCCAAAGAGTAGTGGTCAGTGGTGCCAAGTCCAGCTGGAGAGCTGTAACTACTGGAGTGCTGCTGTCCAAGCCAGGGGCTGACAGTTTGGCCAGGAGTCTGCTGTGAGAGGACGGTGTCAAAGACCTTGCTGAAGTCCAGGTAGACTACATCCACAGCCATCTCAAAAAGTATCTCAGAGGCCATGGGCTCTGGACAGAGACACGGAGCAGCTCATACCTCCCCAGGGTATCATATAGAATCGTAGAGTGATTTGGGCAGGAAAGAAAGATCTTTAAGGACTGTCTAGTCCAATGCCCCTGCAGTGAGCGGGGAAGTCTTCAATGAAATTAGGTTATTGAATGTTTCCAGGGACGGGGGAATCTACTGTCTCTCTGGGAAACTAATCCCGGTGTTTCACCACCCTCAGAATAAAAATTTCTTCTGTATCTCTAGTCTAAGTCTCCCCTCCTTTAGTTTAAAACCATTTTCCCTTTGCCTTGTCACAAGGGGCCATGCTAAAACAATTGTCTCCATCTTTCTTTAAATATTGACTGCCTTTAAATATTGAAAGGCCACAATAATGTCTCTGTGGAGACTTCTCTTTTCCCGGCTAAGCAACACCAACACTCTCAGTCTTTCTTCACAGGGGAGGTGCTACAGCCTCTTGATAGTTTTTATTGTCTACTCTGGAATTGCACCAACAGGACTGTGTCTGTCTTGTGCTGAGAAAAGACTTCCCATGTTGCCTGTGCACTCAGGCAAGCATCACAACTGTACTGCCCTATTTCAGGGTCATTTGCTCAGAAATGATGGCTAGAAATGCATTTTTAAGCTGAAGGTTGGTGTCTTTGTCCCTAGTTCTGGGCCAGGACCAAGTGCAGAGGGCAACTGATCCCTTCTCCTCTTGTAGGGAAGAGCAGATGGGCAGGAAGATCTGACTATGCAGGCTTGTATGAACAGCCCAAACAATGTCCATGTGATGAGTATGCTTGGATCACCCATGTGCTTTTTGAAATCTGAGCCCTGGTCCCTGCATTGAGAAGAAAGAACGGGATCCAGGTTTGCTGCTGGCAGAAATACAGCCCCTGCCGGCACAACACTCCTGCTGCTGCCTGCATTTAAATCTCACCAGCCTTCCTGCTCTGTCTTAAACCTCCAGCTTTAGAGGTCCCCACTCATCAAGCTCTTGTCAGGGCACAGGAGGGGGAACAAGGAGGTCTTAATTGATCAGCTTCGAAAGCAGCCTTGAGAACTTGATTCAGATATTGACTTCCAACGAGCTGGTTTAACTCCAGCTTCCAGAGCCAGCAATGGCTGAACATCAAAACTATTAACCTCTGGCCTTACCAGTTGGTGAGACATCACAGCAGCAGTAATTAGGAAGTCAATCGGAATCACATGTCTCACTTACACTGGCATGTCAATCAATAGTGCCAGTGACAGATTCATTAGGCCAGGCCTTGCAGCACACGCTAGTAACAACCTCATAAAATACGCTTTTGAGGCAGGGCAAAGAAAAATCTGCTAGGAGGACTTGACTAGATGACAATATGTATTGATTAGGGCTCAAGCAATTTATGAAGTGCTACTTGCTCTGCAACCTTTCTGGCTGGGTGCTAAATTTTCCCAAGCAGTTGCTAAATAAAGCAAAATATCACACTTTTAAAAGCCATTTTTTGACAGAGCCTTTATTTTTTTTTTTTGGGGGGGGGGGGGAGGGAGGTATTATTTACAGCTAATAAACAATCTAGCAAGGTAAAACTTTGATAGTTACTTAATGGTGAAAGGTACCTTTCATTTCTCTGGCCATCCGGCTTTGAAAGAAGGCATCCATCTGGATGAGAGAGAGAAAGAGAAATGAATCTGAAACATGATTAGGGAACTTTTCTACTTCCCAGAGACAAATTTCATTTTACCACGCCTTTCCTTAGAGCATTTTAATGGCTGTTGTTTTTGGTGGGCCACAAGGAAAATGGGTGTTTCAGCTTTTAAAACCACTTTAGAAGCTCAGTTTTGCAGAATCCAACCAGACCTCTCCTGCTTGTGGCAAACACAAAGTTTTTTAAAGACTGTACTCAGAGACTTGCTGAAATGCTCCTGGCAATGCTGTTCTTTTAATTGGGTCTTTTCATGTTAATTTGCTGTAGCTGGTTTTTGTCAGTGTTTTCCCAAGGTATGTAAGGATGCACTGCCCTCTATTTACTCTGTCATTGATCACAGTAGCACAGAGTCACAGTACATTAGAGGCTGGAAGGAACCTCCAGAGATCATCCAGTTCAACCCCCCTGCCAAAACACTAGCACCTAGGGTAGTCCACACAGGAATGCATTCAGGTGGGTTTTGAATGTGTCCAGAGAAGGAGACTCCACAACCTCCCTGGGCAGCCTGTTCCAGGGCTCTGTCACCCGCACTGTAAAGAATTTTCTCCTCATGTTGAAGTGAAACCTTCTATGTTCAAGTTTGTATCTGTTGTTCCTTGTCTTATTATTGCACATCACCAAAAAGAGGTTGCCCCCCTCCACTTGATACCCAACCCACAGGTACTTATAGGCATTGGTGAGATCCCCTTTCAGACTTCTCAAGACTAAACAGACCCAGGGCTCTCAGTCTCTCTTCACAGGGGAAATGCTCAAGTCCCCTAATCATCCTCATGGCTCTCTGTTGGATTCTCTCCAGCAGGTCTCTCTCTCTCCTGAACTGGGGAGCCCAAAACTGGACACAGGATTCCAGGTGTGGTCTCAGCAGGGCACAGTGGTGGTGCTTCAGGGTAAAATGCCAATGTAAGGTCCCTGCATTGACAGATATCTCTGTGGAGTATCCTGTCTTGCATGTTTTGACCCTTTCTCTAAGATAAATATCAGAACTGGTGCATCTTCTTCTGAAAGATGCCAAAAAGGCAGCCACAAGGCAGGTGGAGCAATTTTCACAGTCATTAAAAAAAATCAAGGATTATTAAAGACTGTCTTAATGTGTCATGAATTGTCTATTTTTATTAAAAATATACATAGCAAGGCAGGAGTTTTGCTAATGCTGAATAAGGATTGGAGTGCATTCTTGAGGAATAGAATAGAATAGAATAGAATAGAATAGAATAGAATAGAATAGAATAGAATAGAATAGAATAGAATAGACCAGGTTGGAAAAGACCTCTGAGAATCCAGAGAAATACTTTTGGCACCAAAACATCAGTGGACAAATTTCTCTCTTGTTTTAAATCCCTGAAGCTGTTTGGCACCACACATTTTTTTAGGCCTTCTGCCAATTACACCCACTTCATGGGGTCAAAAGGTTATTAGGTTTCAGCAACCAGTAGAAAAGAGTCTCAGAAATATACATGAGAGAGAATCTGAGTAGCTGTAAGCCTTTCCATTATTTTTCTCTGCCTTCCTTTGAAAACCCCTGCCAGCAAGCTCCTTGTTCCACCAAATAACTCTGCCAGTGAACTAAACTTCATTAGAATAACCAGGAGAAAAATGCCATTAAAAATGTTTAGGAAGAAACAACTTGATTTAAAATTCAGCATGAATATACATGGCCTTTTTTTTTTACTACTGCTGTACCAATTATTTCCTATAATCAATCAATCAATCAATCAATCAATAAATACAGTCATCTTTCCTCAAATAATTCCAGATGGTTCAATAAAATCTAGTGGAAAGGGAAGAATGAAGTAGGTATGAAGTGTTGTGTGCTGGAAATCACAGAATCACCGAATCACCAAGGTTGGAAGAGACCTTAAAGATCATCAACTCCAACCTGTCACCACAGACCACATGACTAGACCATGGCACCAAGTGCCATGTCCAATCCCCTCTTGAACACCTCCAGGGATGGTGACTCCACCACCTCCCTGGGCAGCACATTCCAATGGCTAATGACTTTCTCAGTGAAGAACTTTCTCCTCACCTCAAGCCTAAACTTCCCCTGGTGCAGCTTGAGACTGTGTCCTCTTGTTCTGATGCTGGTTGCCTGGAAGAAGAGACCAACTCCCTCCTGGTGAATTATTTCTAGCAGGGAAAGTTTTGGAAAGTACATACTCAATGTACAGGCTGAAAGAAGTAGTAAAGTGAAAAGTTTTAATGAAGAAGTAATAACTGCTTATGTTGGCAAAGAATAAAACCAGCTGTGTTTTTGTGAAAAGCAGTAAAATGAGTTTATTTCCTCCAGCAGATGAATTGTTTTGGGGGACTTTTGAAGGGCCCTTTGGCTTTTATCCCTCAGTAAAGTTATTTTAAAAGGGTCTAATTAGAGTAGAACAGAGTAGAGAGGAGAGGAGAGGAGAGGAGAGGGGAGAGGAGAGGAGGAGAGGAGAGGAGAGGAGAGGAGAGGAGAGGAGAGGAGAGGGAGAGGGAGAGAGAAGAGAAGAGAAGAGAAGAGAAGAGAAGAGAAGAGAAGAGAAGAGAAGAGAAGAGAAGAGAAGAGAAGAGAAGAGAAGAGAAGAGAAGAGAAGAGAAGAGAAGAGAAGAGAAGAGAAGAGAAGAGAAGAGAAGAGAATTAACCAGGTTGGAAAAGACCTTTGATATCATTGAGTCCAACCTATCATCCAACACTATCCAAGGGCAAGTCCAGCTCCTTACAGACTTTACAGGTGGAGAAAGACAAGAGCTCTTCCTTTCCTGCCACTTCCCCAAGAAACCCTGGCTGAAGATGATGGGCAAGGTCCCATGGACTACCTGATCTCTCTTTCACATGTCCTGGTCAAGACTCCAAGTCTGAGGCAGCAACAAGAGGTGGGCGTGAAGACAATCATTCCTTCTGCCAACCCACAGAACCCTCACTTGTAGCTGAAGCAATTCTGCTATTGGCACAGCTTATAGCTGCTGGTATAGAAAAACTGCTGGCCACTATAATTTTAATTGTCTGCCCTTGCTGGCTTCCTTGGATGGTGTCAGATAATGTGTTGTGTTTTTTTTTTTTTCTTTCCAAGTCTGACAAACCCCTGGAGCTTTCCCACACATCAGTTACCACTTAGCAGGGCTGATTTACTCCAGTTTTAACAACTCCTAGAGCTGGGGAAAGGCAACTATTAATTTAATATCACAATTAAAATTCAATCAGTTCAGCACTTGGTTGAAATTTCTGAATCAACACAATAGGTCATGAAATCGTGATGAGGTATTAGAAGAAATGGCTTGTTACAGTCTTGTCTCAGCAAATTTAACAGGGAATTCTTTGCTGTCCTGTTCATACAGTGTGCTGGCACAGCTAGTGTAGGAACACATGCACCCAACGTGACTTTGGTGATTCAATTTCTATTCTAAACTAACAGAATTTTAACAAAGTAGAACAAGGAGTAAATGCATCATGCATGTTCCTGCATGTACCAGACAAATAACAAATGGCTCTGCTTTTTGCATTTCAGAATTGTCACAGAACAGAACAGAACAGAACAGAATAGAATAGAATTAGCCAGGTTGGAAAAGACCTTCGAGATCATCAAGTTCAACCTATCACCCAACACCACCTGATCAACTAAACCATGGCACCAAGAGCCTCATCCAGGCTCCTCCTAAACACCTCCAGTGATGGTGACTCCACCACCTCCCTGAGCAGCACATTCCAATGGCCAATCTCTTTCTATGAAGAATTTCTTCCTAACATCCAGCCTGAACCTCCTGTGGTGTATCTTGAGACTCTGCTCTGGTGCTGCTTGTCTGGGAGAAGAGACCAACCCCCACCTGGCTACAACCTCCCTTCAGGGAGTTGTAGAGAACAGTAAGGTCTCCCCTGAGCCTCCTCTTCTCCAGGCTAAGCAACTCTAGCTCCCTCAGCCTCTCCTCATAGGCTCCAAACCCCTCCCCAGCTTTGTTACCCTTCTAGTAAAGTTGCTCTTTAGTAAAGTATCTCAAAGGGTAAACAAAACCTGCAATCCACACATGACCACTACCCTCTGGCTGAAACCATTCACCCATACCTCATCAACTTAGAGAGAAGGATGTTGTGGGGGTCAGTGTCAAAGGCCTTGCAGAAATCCAGATAGATGACATCCATTGTCCTTCCCTTGCCCACTCATGTAGTTACTCCAGTGTAGAAAGCCAATAGGTTGGTTAGGCAGGATTTGCCTTCAGCAATGCCATGCTGGCTGTCTCATATACCGTGCTTGTTATCCACGTGCCTTATCAGAACTTCTTGGAGGATCGTTCTGTGATCTACCCAGGTACAGAGCTGAGGATGACAGGTTCAGTTGTTCCCAGGGTCCTCCTTTCTACTCTTTTTTTAAAATGGGAGTAATGTTTCCCTTCTTCTAGACACCAGGAATTTCACCTGACTGCCAGGACCTCTCAGATGTCTGGCAACTCATTCAGGAAAGTCCCTCCAGACACTGGGATGCATCTCATGAGGTTCCACGAACTTGTGTATGTTCAGGTTCTTCAGGTGGTTAGTAACCTTGACTTCAGACAAGGTGTCTTTGGTAATTTTGCAGTTGACACCAAGCTGGGTGGCTGTTGATATGCTAGAGACTAGGGAAGATTTACAGCAGGATCTGGATGTGTTATACCAATGGACCAAGGCTAATTGTATGAATAGAATAGAATAGAATAGAATAGAATAGAATAGAATAGAATAGAATTAACCGGGTTGGAAGAGAGCTTTGAGATCATCAAGTCCAACCTATCATCCAACACCATCTAATTAACTAAACCATGGCACCAAGCACCCCATCCGATCTCTTCCTAAACACCTCCAGTGATGGTGACTGCACCACCTCCCTGGGCAGCACATTCCAATGGCCAATCTCTCTTTCTATGAAGAACTTCATCCTAACATGCAGCCTAAAGTTCAACAAGGCCACGTGTCAGGTCCTGCACCCAGGCCACAGCATCCTCCTGGTAAGCTACAGACTTAGGAATGTGTGGTTCGAAATCTAAAACTTGTAGAGGGTCCTGGGGGTAATTGGTTAATAGTCAACTGAATATGAACCAGCAGTGTGCCCAGGTGGCCATGAAAGCCAATAGCATCTTGGCTTGTATTAGAAACATGGTGGCCAGCAGGAACAGGGACATGGTCATTCCCCTATAGTCAGCACTGGTGAGGTAACAACTTGAGTATTGTGTTCAGCTCTGGGCCCCCCACTATAAGAAGAACATTGAGGTTCTGGAGCATGTTCAGAGAAGGGCAACAAGGCTGCAAGGCTCATGAGGGGCCTGGAGCATATGGCCTATGAGGAGCATCTGAGTGTAATGAAAATGTATATTTTTTATATTTTATAATGAATATTTCCTGGTGGTGGTATCTTCAAACACCACCATAACTTGTTTGCAAAAAAATGTATTCACAGGTTCAATTATTTGGTCTTGGGTTTTACACTGCCCGTATGAAGACAGTTAAATGATTTAAGCACAGATCTAAGAATTTCCAGTACAGCAATTCAAATTGGATATACAGGTGCTGTGATCTGTGGGTTTCCCACAAGTGGGATTCAGTGGCAGATTAGCCAGGGACTCACAGTTTGCTCCTCCGTCTGGTGTCTTCCCAGGTGCTATGGCTGTAATTCGAGCAGTCCTTGGCTTGGAGATGGCTGGGGGACCTCTCTCTTGTTCTGTCCAGTTGCTGGGCTGTAGCCTCTTCTGGGATTCAAATCTCTTGGAGCTTTTTCCCTCTCTGCCTTGGTCCAGGTGCAAGGCCTGGGTGAAGTTGTTGGTCTGCTAGAGCAGGTTCTTCAGCTGCTACTTGGGCAGCATTTGGCTCTTGTTGGTGTCTGGTGAGAACAAGGCAAGGTGCCTGACTTCTTGGCTGGTTTAAATACTGCCCCAAGACAATTAATACCCTTTGGGAATACAGAACCCTGATAGCTGGGCTAGTAGGATGGGGCATATCCAAACATGGCCAAGGGCACACACACAGTTCGCAGCTGTGTTACCAAGTTAATCACACATGGTGCATGTTCATCTGGACCCCAGGAAGTGTCCAGGTTTGCACATTCTCAGGTGCTTAGCCTATTGCCTGGGCTAGGGCATGTTTGGGGGTTTGACTATTCAGGACACTGAGGGAACTGGGATTGTACAGTCTGGAGAAGAGGAGGCTGAGGGCTGACCTCAGCACTCTCTAAAACTACCTGAAGGGAGGTTGGAGTGAGGAGGGGGCAGCCTCTTCCCCTTGGTGTCAAGTGACAAGACTAGAGGAAATGGTTTCAAGTCATTCCAGGGGAGATTCAGGCTGGGTACTAGGAAGTATTTATCCACCAAAAGGGTTATCAAACTCTGGAATGTTCTGACCATGGCAGTGTTAGAGTCACTGTCCCAGGAAGTGTTTAAGCAGTGTGTGGACCTGGTGCTTAGGTACATGGTTTAGTGTTGACCCTTCAGTGCTGTGTGGAGGGTTGGATTGGATGATTTTTGAGGTCACTTCCAACCAGATATATTCTGTAATTCACTTACAATGGGAAGGACTTTATCACTCTGATCCCCATCATGTGGCCCTTCACCTTGAAAGGTATGAGGAGAGAAGTTGCCAGTGAAGCCTGAGGCAAAAATAGAGCCTCAGCCTTCTGCTTGTCTCTTGTCGCCAGCTCACTTTTCTTGCCCATCAGGGGCAGGTGGGGGGTTGGTGAACTTTAACATTGCTTTTCTGTTTGACACACCTCTTCTTGTTCTTTGCATCCCTTGCCGTGTTCAGCTCCAGCTGCAAGCTGGCCTTCCTGACCTCATCCCCACACAACTCAACAGCATCCCTGTGCTCTTCCCAAGATACCTGTCCCTGCCTGAAGTGCTTGTGTGGTTCATAATTGCCTTTTACTTTGACCAGCAGCCATGATGGTCTCTTCCCTTCCTTTCCTGAGTTCTTACACCTAGGAATTAAGAGCTCCCTTGTCCCTGAGGACTATTTCCCACAGGGTACTGTTGACTAACTCACCATCTCTGAGAAACACCCTTTCATTCCTTTAAGGTGTTTCACTGATGTTCCCCTGCTGGCTCCTATTATCTCAAGCGCCCCTGGGCTCTTTTCTGTAAGACTGTGCTACAGTGTCCCCAACATGTCTTAGGATAACAGGATGAAGGCCCTTGCTCACAACTTGTCCTCTTATGCCTGGTATGGAATAGAATAGAATAGAATAGAATAGAATAGAATAGAATAGAATAGAATAGAATAGAATAGAATAGAATAGACCAAGTTGGAAGAGACTTTATTTAGAATAAACTTTTAGAATAAACTTTTAGAATAAACCAAACCAGGTTGGAAGAGACCTTCAAGATCATCGCATCCAACCCATCAACCAATCCAACCCACCCAAACAACTAACCCATGGCACCAAGCACCCCATCATGCCTCCTCCTGAACACCTCCAATGATGGTGACTCCACCACCTCCCTGGGCAGCCCATTCCAATGGGCAATCACTCTTTCTGTATAGAACTTTTTCCTAACATCCAACCTGAACCTCCCCTGGCACAGCCTGAGACTGTGCCCTCTTGTTCTGGTACTGGCTGCCTGGGAGAAGAGACCATCATCAAGATCATTGTGTCCAACCTATCATCCAACACCACCCAACCAACTAAACGATGCAACCAAGCACTCTGTCAAGTCTCCTCCTGAACACCTTCATCAATGGCGAGTCCACCACCTCCCCGGGCAGCACATTCCAATGGGCAATCACTCTCTCTGTGTAAAACTTCTTCCTGACCTCCAGCCTGAACCTCCCCTGGTGCAGCTTGAGACTGTGTCCTCTTGTTCTGGTGCTGGCTGCCTGGGAGAAGAGACCAACCTCTGCCTGTCTAGAAGCCCCCAACCTCTGCCTGTCTAGAAGCCCCCTTCAGGTAGTTGTAGAGAGCAATAAGGTTACCCCTGAGTCTCCTCTTCTCCAGGGTAAGCAGCCCCAGCTCCCTCAGCCTCTCCTCATAGGGCTTGTGTTCCAAGCCCCTCACCAACTTTGTTGCGCTTCTCTGGACACGCTCCAGCAAGTCAACATCCTTCCTAAACTGAAGGGCCCAGAGCTGGACACAGTACTTATGGTGTGGCCTAAGCAGTGCAGTGTACAGGGGCAGAATGACAATGGTTGACACAGGCAAGTGTAGTGTTGTTATTCCCCTCCTCCTTAACATCTAGTTTAAAGCTCTGTCAGTCAGACCTGCAATTTCCTGGGCAAAGGCCCTCTTTCCCCATTGAGAATGTCACCAAGCTTGGTGCTCTGTAGGCTGTCTCATAGTCAGCCCCCTCCAAAATTTTGTCAGTGACACTAATCATGGAGCCATAATATTAACAGACTGGGTCTCTCCCTTCCAATGTGACTACCCGCAACTGGAATGAGAGGATTATCTTAATGGTTGGACTTGATGATTTGAAAAGTCTTTTCCAATCAAAATTATTCTATGATTCTATAAAGCTCCAGCCATTCTAAAATCCCTTAGATGCAGGAAAAGATCAGCTTTTCTTTTCCTGATCAACATGCCTCTCACCATACAGCTGGTGTAGCTTGTTTGCCAAGTATAATGTGAAGCTGTCTGATAGCCCCTTGGAAAAGGAAAAACCTGACCAAGTTAACCTCTTAGGTGTCTGTGGGCTTCTGGGTCTGTGCAGGATAAAATGGGGAAAGTGCTGCTGGTAAAGGTATTGCAGGCATCATCAAATTATACCTCATAAGTGATATTCACAAGTGATT
The DNA here is from genome assembly GCA_011125475.1 of Melanerpes aurifrons. Lineage (NCBI taxonomy): Eukaryota > Metazoa > Chordata > Aves > Piciformes > Picidae > Melanerpes > Melanerpes aurifrons. The sequence goes on from WWNC01000044.1 coordinate 9,737,094, forward strand.
TATTAATTTGTGATGTTCAGGGTATGCTCTGGGGAACTCTAAAGATCGACAGCCTCATAAAGAGAGAAGTTAAATTCACAAATCTGCTACGGTGTCAAAGACTAATAATAAAAAAAGAAATCTGGAGGAAATAAAAAAGCTTTTGCAAGACGTTTTCTAGTGTCCTGTTCAGCTTGTTTTTACCTACTTCTAGTAAAGGCGATTTTAATTTCTTCTGCTGAAATCTTTTTTACAGTGTACCTGGAATCTGAGCACATTTTCCATCCAAAACTTAAATTAATTTTTTTTTTGGTTGAGTTTTGTTTTTTTTTTTTCCTTCATTACTCAACATTTCTTCATCATCTATTTTCTATCATAAATTTTGGAAGGGGGGATGTTTGCAAGGGCCTTTATGAATTTTCAGGTGAGCCATGTGGCCTCAAAATACTAAGAACACATGTTGTAGTGGTGAGGTGGTTTAATAGAATGGAATAGGATAGGATAGGATAGGATAGGATAGGATAGGATAGGATAGGATAGGATAGGATAGGATAGGGTAGGATAGGATAGGATAGGATAGGATAGACCACACCAGGTTGGAAGAGACCTTCAAGATTATCGTCTCCAACCTATCACCCAACATCATCTAATCAACTAAACCATGGCACCAAGCACCCTGTCAAGTCTCCTCCTAAACACCTCCAATGATGGTGACTCCACCACCTCCCTAGACAACACATTCCAATGATCAATCACTCTGTGTAGAATTTCTTCCTAACATCCAGTCTGAACCTCCCCTGGCACAGCTTGGGATGGTGTCCTCTTGTTCTGGTGCTGGTTGCCTGGGAGAAGAGACCAACCCCCGCCTGACTAAAACCTCCCTTCAGAGAGTTGTAGGTTTCATCCGCCTGTACCCACATAAAGCACAGCTAACCCGGTCGAAGAAGCGAGTGGAAAGCTGTATTTCACAAGCAATAATGAAATGCAATGAATATATACAAAATATACAGTATTTCTAATATTATACCAGAATTGACAGGAAATAACAGAACACATGAAAAATCCCCCTTGTAGGAGCATCCCACCTTGGGTTCCTCCCAACCTCTCTCCCCCTTCCCTTTCTCCTCCAGTTAATTAGATAAAAAGGGAGAAAGAGAGAGAAAAGGATATTAAAGGAAATTCTTCAGCTCAAAGCAGTTGTTAAGAAGTTAGTTTTCTTACCTTATCAGTTTCAGTCCAGGGTCAGCAGCATGCAAGACAGACTGAGACAGACTGGGGAGGGACTTCTCAGGATCTCAGGTCGTGATAGGACTAGGGGGAATGGAATGAAGCTGGAGGTGGGGAGGAAGTTCCTCACCGTGAGAGTGGTGAAACCCTGGAATGGGTTGTCCAGGGAGGTGGTTGAAGCCCTGTCCCTGGAGGTGTTTAAGCCTAGGCTGGATGAGGCTCTGGCCAGCCTGATGTAGTGTGGGGTGTCCCTGCCCATGGCAGGAGGGTTGAAACTAAATCATCCTTGTGGTCCCTTCCTACCCTGACTGATTCTATGATTCTATGATCTGATGGATTTTTGGATGAAAAATGCTCTTGGATGGGATCTCATGCAGAGGCAGGTCTCATGCAGATGAAGTTTTTAATACCTTTTATTTTTGTGTGATGGTGCTTTTTTTTTTAATATAGTCTAGGTTGATCTGCATGTAATTTGCAGAATAGGTTAAGACAGGAAAAGATTATTTTAGCTGAAATGTCTTGAATAAAACTTTCAATATTTTGCTGGTTTTTTTTTTAAGTAAATTTATTTATACACATTTCCCAGGAGCTTGTGTTTGAAAATATTTAAAAATAGTAAGGAAAACAAGATAAACATTCTGATTAAATGCAAACTAATTTTTTTTTTGTTTAGCTTTTCCTTTCTCCAGAAAATAAACAAGGAATATTTTGGCTAATTTGGCTAATTCTGAACACTCTCATCCCTCCTCTTCATGTTTCCATTCTCCAAATACTATTTTTTCCACTAGATCTTTGTAAAAAACCCAAGGTGGCTCCAATTTTTTCAGGAGAGCTAGCATCAGCTCTTAAAGTTTGACATTGAGCATGTTTCTGGTTTGTCCCTCAGTTTAGGAAAGATGTTGACTTACTGGAAGGTGTCCAGAGAAGGGCAACAAAGCTGGGGAGGGGTTTGGAGCACATCCCTGAGAGGAGAGGCTGAGGGAGCTGGGGTTGCTTAGCCTGGAGAAGAGGAGACTCAGGGGAGACCTTATTGCTGTCTCCAACTACCTGAAGGGAGGTTGTAGCCAGGTGGGGGTTGGTCTCTTCTCCCAGGCAACCAGCACCAGAACAAGAGGACACAGTCTCAAGGTGTGCCAAGGGAGGTTTAGGCTGGATGTGAGGAAGAAGTTCTTCATAGAAAGAAAGATTGGCCATTGGAATGTGCTGCCCAGGGAGGTGGTGGAGTCACCATCACTGGAGGTGCTTAGGAAGAGCCTGGATGAGGCACTTGGTGCCATGGTTTAGTTGATTAGATGGTGTTGGGTGGTAGGATGGACTTGATAATCTTGAAGGTCTTTTGCAACCTGGTCTATTCTACTCCTATTCTATTCTATTCTATTCTATTCTATTCTATTCTATTCTATTCTATTCTATTCTATTCTATTCTATTCATATTTCATGGAAAGCCAGTCTAGATTAAAACTGTTTAATGTGCCTGGGTATCCATTTATAGATATGGCATCTATATCAGATATCTAATTAATACATAATACATGTACTTGGTACATGTAAAGCTTAAGGTTTCCTATTTGTGCACCTTCCACCCCATTTATATCTCATTTATGACATAAATGTCCCATGTTTCCACCACACCAAAACACTGTCAGGAGGTCCTAATAAAAAAGGGTTCAGTTATCCAAGCGGAAACATAGGGAGAAGAGGTCCTTCCCACCGGCACTGATGTTCTTGAGTCAGAAGGAAGACAAATAACAGGGAGGTTGGAGTTGGTGATCTTCAGATGTTGATTCCAACTACTATCATCCTGCCATTCTGTGATTCTGTGTAAATTCCCCTCACTAATGGCTGCTTGAGAACTACCCTCAAGGTTTTGGTCTCCTTAAGACTCTGCAGGCTCATAGACATAGCTGTTTCTTTTGTTGTGTCTGTGTAAGGCCTAGGAGGCACAGAGACCCTTGGGAAGCCTGTACCTTGTCACACTCCCAGCCAGGCAAGTGATGGTTCCCATCTCAGGACATACAAGAGGCTTTATAATCAGCTCTGTATCTGTCACTTGGTTTTACTTACTACTTCTTAAAATGAGTAAAATTAGATCTGAAGCTCCTCAAGTGTAAGGCAGTGCTCCGGCTCCCACTCTCATTCAATTAGGCTTCAAGCTTAATTATCTTCAACAAAATATCCAAAGGAAACGCAACAAAATGCAAAATTTGCTAACAGAGGGAGAATGTCAGGAGGACATTCTGAAAAATCTCAAACTCAGTTTTGTGTCTCTGTTGTCTTCCATCTTTGGGGACAAGTCTAGAGTGTACTGGTACATTGCCACCGGGGCAGATTGCCTTCTGCAGGGATGGGTAGCAAAACACAAGGAGGCCAGCATTGCATCTGCATTCTCCTGTCAATGGGGAATGAGTAGGGAAGCCCTACCTTTTGAATCCCTGCCATAGGTGACAGCTTTACACTCTTTACCTCTTAGTACCAGATTTATCAGCATTCCTAGACAAAAAAAATTACAAGGTTCTTAATTTTGGTAGTCTTTTGAAGGACCTTTAATAGAGACAGTCTCTTCTGTGTAACCAAAATCAACCTGCTCTTCCTGGACCAATCATCTTAGCCCCTTTTCTGGGTTTTTATAGAATCATAGAATCAGTCAGGGTTGGAAGGGACCACAAGGATCATCTAGTTCCAACCCCCCTGCCATGGGCAGGGACACCCCACACTACATCAGGCTGGACAGAGCCTCATCCAGCCTACTCTTAAACACCTCTAGGGACAGGGCCTCAACCACCTCCCTGGACACCCCATTCCAGGGCTTCACCACTCTCATGGTGAAGAACTTACTCCTAACATCCTAACAAGTTTCACACATTGAACTCTTCTAGACTCATGCAAATAACTGAGAGTGAGCTTGATGTGGAGGTTTTTCCTTGAGTAGTAATGTTAAGGTCATGAGAAGAAATTTTTGCTTATGCAGGGGGATTTCTTTGGGCTTTTTGAAAGATGAACACCAGAAAGGCTGTCACTTAAAGCCAGTGAAGCAATGCTGAATACCAAACCAATACCCACGTGGTTCCATCTCCTGTTGCAACCACCTTTATCACCACTCTTGACCAGTGGATTGGATTTTTTTTCATCTTTGCACTTATATATATATATATATTATCCACCCCCCCCCCCACTATTATTTTTATCTTCATCATTACATAGTGCTGCCTTTTGTGTCATTTAGGCATGAACCTCATTTGAACCCTAAAGCCCCATTTGTGACACACAAAAGTACTGCCATTTACATTCTGTGCCAAAGTGTTGCATAAAAGGCATCAAACGGGAAGGAGAGACAGGAAGCTGGGAGTAAAGATATATAGTCAGCAAAGTATATAACTTCTGGCATATTACTGCTTAATCCTAACATAATTATTCTCATCCTTTTATTTGATTAACTTCTAATGGTTCCTCTTGGTGTTAAAGGTCCCAGTCTGATCATTTGATTTTAGTGTCTGCTATAATTACCGATAATGTTCTTTGCAAGACAATTTAATGATAACCGCATAATGGCCTATATGAAGAAAGCTGCAGGGTTTCAATGCTTTTGAGTAATATAAAATACATTAGACTAACACAAACTATCAACATGACAGGGAATGGTTGATTTACACCAAGGACTACGCTATAGAGTGGTAGAAGGTTGGGGTTTTTTTTGCCCTTCTTTTTTCTTTTCCCCTTTTCTTTTTCCCCTCCCCCCTGCCCCTTCCAGCCACTTACAACAAATGACAGAACAGTTGGACAATCTGCAACTTGCTGAGAGCAATAAAATGTAGCACAAAGTTAGAAGTGGCATGGAGTCAGGTCCAAAGAGCTGGAGAGTCCTGCCAGACCAGTGTGGCATCAGGGCTTGTTTTGCCCTCTCTAGGAGTCACCATCCCTGGAGGTGTTTAGAAAGAGCCTAGATGAGGCACTTGGTGCCATGGTTTAGTTGATTAGATGGTGCTGGGTGATAGGTTGGACTCAATGATCTCAAAGGTCTTTTCTGCACACAAAGCTGGAGAGGGGTTTAGAGCACAGCGCTGTGAGGAGAGACTGGGGGAGCTGGGGTTGCTTAGCCTGGAGAAGAGGAGGCTCAGGGGAGACCTTATTGCTGTCTCCAACTACCTGAAGGGAGGTTGTAGCCAGGTGGGGGTTGGTCTCTTCACCCAGGCAACCAGCACCAGAACAAGAGGACACAGTCTCAAGCTGTGTCAGGGGAGGTTTAGACTGGAGGTGAGGAATAAGTTCTTCCCAGAAAGAGAGATTTGCCATTGGAATGTGCTGCTCAGGGAGGTGGTGGAGTCACCATCACTGGGGATGTTTAAGAGGAGCCTGGATGAGGCACTTGGTGCCATGGTTTAGTTGATTATATGGTGTTGGATGGTAGGTTGGACTTGATAATCTTGAAGGTCTTTTGCAACCTGGTCTTTTCTATTCTTCTATTCTATTCTATTCTATTCTATTCTATTCTATTCTATTCTATTCTATTCTATTCTATTCTATTCTATTCTATTCTATTTGTGAAAAACTGTCAGTGTCTTGTAAACCCAAACTTAGTTGAAGTTTCCAACCCATGTTGTCTTTTTCTGGGTGAATGGGTGGTTTGTATTTCCAGGTGGCTTTTCCAGTCTTATTTAAAAAGCTCTGAGTGAAGAACAACTTGCCCTAATATTTACTGACAGGTCTTTACCTCCGTTTCCCAAACCTGACATAAAAAAAGAAATCTGATTTTAGCCCAGGCAGTGTGCTCTTGTCATCCATGTTTTGCTTCACACCCCTTATATTTTCACAGATAAATATTGCACTGAGCTAAGTGGTTCAAGATTAGCAAACACTCCCTGGCTTGAAATTTAAGCAATCGCTCATGGTTCTGGCAAAATGCAGCATAATTTATGGTGTGTGTGTAGGAGAGAAAATTTCCTGTCAAGAAAAGGTTAGCAGTGGACATATTACATTTGCTGTTCTTTTTTATTCCAGGATAATGGCATTTGGACAAAAGTAGGCCCGTCCTGTTTATAGTGCTTTATGCCCCATTAGTATTATTGCAAGTCTCTGGACTCACATGTTAAAGCACTTAATCAAAGGCAATGGGTTGAAAATCATGTCCCAGCACTTCTCATATTTGATTCGTTCCTCCCAGATAGAAAGAAGTAAAAAACACATTACTAGCATCAAAACAGCACATGCATTATCTGCTAAGCAGTTGAGAAGCTATCATTGGGTTTTATCCCTTTGGGTACTAGGACAGACAGGAATTTTTCCCACTCATCCATTCAGAGATCTGAGACTGCTATTTTTCATTTTTTCACCCTTTGACAGACAATCCTTTCATTTCTCCATAGATCTCTGTTTTAAAGACACCTTCATGTCACTTATTTTAATTGTAGGCTGCAGGCATCAAGCTCTTTTAAAACAAACAAACAAACAAACAGACAAACAAAACCCCCAAACCACCACCACCAAAAACCAAACAAAAACCCCAAACAAAACCCAAAACTGAAAGAACAGCTTTAGAAAGACAGCATTTGAAGCAGTGGTACTTTTGTGAAGATCCTCCAAGGATTTTCTCTGAGATAAAACTAATAATGGGAGAGGAACATATCTTAAGGGGAGAATTAATTTATACATTTAATTACTTGGGATCCACCTCACTTCTTGAAGACTCATTTTGATTTTCCAGGAGAGCCCTGGGTATGGCAGCTTGTCAGCCCTGATGAGGAGCAAATGAGCTGACAAACGGCGTGTTCGGGGCAAGTCCCGTCTAGGGCTGCTGCAGCGTTACAGTGTTCATCCAGGTACACCTGGTTGCAGCTCGGAGAGGTGTCAGAGGTTTTCCTCCTGCCTTTCTCTGAGGATGAGCATACTGCTAACCCCCGCGTCTGCTGAATTTACAAGCAGGAGCCGCGTCACGCAGCCTGAGCACAAAGGAGGGCCATAAAGCAGTGTGGGAAGGAAGCAGCCGAATGTGATTAGCAGAGCAAAGTAGAGTGCATGCTTGCACGGTTCAGGCAGCAAGCCTTTGCCAGATTCCAGGGAACTGGGAGGAGATGGCAATTATGGCATGGATTGGATTTTATTTCGGTACTGCTCAATCAAAAGGACTGAAACCTGCTCAGATGCTTTGCAGGGGCAGAATCAAGTAGTACTGATCATGATTTGCAGTGGGAAAATACAGATTGAACCAGGAAAATGAAGAAGAAATAATCCAGAATAATCTACAAAAAATGTATGCATGGTTCCAGGCCCATGGCTGACACAGAAGTCAAGAGCCAAAACAAATTGGTAAGTGTTAAGTATTAACTCTGCACTTTCAGTTCTGGATAGCCCCAGTGCCACAGCTATTTTTGCAGAGTAGTTTTCTGAATAGAATAGAATAGAATAGAATAGAATAGAATAGAATAGAATAGAATAGAATAGAATAGAATAGAATAGAATAGAATAGAATAGACCAGGTTGGAAGAGATATTCAAGATCATCGTGTCCAACCTATCATCCAACACCACCTAATCAACTAAACCATGGCACCAAGCACCCCATCCAGCCTCCTCCTAAACACCTCCAATGATGGTGATTCCACCACATCCCTGGGCAGCACATTCCAATGGGCAATCTCTCTTTCTATGAAGAACTTCCTCCTCACATCCAGCCTAAACTTCCCCTTGTGCAGCTTGAGACTGTGTCCTCTTGTTCTGCTGCTGGGTGCCTGGGAGAAGAGACCAACCCCCACCTGGCTACAACCTCCTTTCAGGTAGCTGCAGACAGCAATGAGGTCTCCTCTGAGCCTCCTCTTCTCCAGGCTAAGCAACCTCAGCTCCCTCAGCCTCTCCTCACAGCGCTGTGCTCCAAACCCCTTCCCAGCTATGTTGCCCTTCTCTGGACACCTTCCAGCAAATCAATATCTTTCCTAAACTGAGGAGCCCAGAACTGGACACAGGAGTCAAGGTGTGGCCTAACCAGTGCTGAGTACAGGGCAGAATGACTTCCTTGCTTCTGCTGGCCACACTATTCCTGATGCAGGCCAGGATGCCCTTGGCCTTCTTTGCCATCTGGGCACAGTCCAGGCTCATGTACAGCCTATTATCAACCAGTACCCCCAGGAGCTTTGCTTTTCTCCACAGGTCTAAGCAAATTTTGGTTGGTAAATAAAATACAAATTACTACATCTCATTAATGAAATCTTGTTTGGTTTGTACAGGTTCATCATTCTAATTTTTTCCCCCACAGTTTTTGAGATGAAAGAAAATACACACACACACACACACACACATATTCAACCCTTTCATGTTCCTTCTTGTGAGCATCTTTTGTGCTTCACTCTTTAGTGCTCTGGCCTCCACATCAATGAAACTCAAAGCAGAGAGAGGAAACATGGTACTTTATTTAGGATATTTAGTGGTTAAAGATTTCTTGCTTCTTTCTGTTAGTACCTAAGGGAATGCAGTGGCCCTGTGAACAGACAAAAGAAAAATGATCCTCCTGGACATTTAAAGCTCCTCTGTCACCTTTTCACTTTGTGAGCAGATGGAAAAGCCAGAATACTTGTGTGAGAACACGGAGAGAGTTTTTCACCCAAATGGGGAGTTCAGACAGTATTTTCCCCTGTTACCTTAAGGCAGAAACTTCTGCACCTAGAACATGAGATCTGTAGGTGAAACACTGTCTGGACAAGTTCCATTAGTTATTTCCTCTCTCCTAAATGTGCTAAGTTCACCCATCAGTGGACACTGGAATTTCCTTTGGGGTTCTCCTGTCTCTGAAATCATGCAGTGTTGACAGTCTGTCTTCCTTGGCCTGCTCTGGACAGCCCAGATTTGGGGTCAGGTGGCAAAATAAATGGAAGTTGCATTTAAAGCTCAACTCATTCATTTGTGCATCCAGCACAGACATGGCCTTATATTTGCTCTTTATTCTCTCTCCCCTTATAACACAGCCTAATGCCTTATTTACTTTTTTGACCTCTGCTGCACATTGAGCTGTCAGCAGCAATGCCTAAATCCTTTTGCCATGAGTTATGGCTAATTCAGAACCCATCAGCATGTACAAGTAGCTTAAGCTGTTTTCCTTCCAGTGTGCATTACCTACACATTGTCTGTGTTTCTCATCTGTCTTGACTTGACCAATTATAATTTGGTAGGGACTTCCAGCAATCCTCTTTCATCTTTACAAGCCTTAACAGCTCTGGGTGGTCAGCCCAGGAATCCAAGAAGAAGGAAGAGCTTGTTGATGCTGACAAAGATGATTCTTTACCTTCTGATAGTATCTGACAGTATAATGCACAGCCATGAGTAGGCTGAACATGAGCCAGCAGTGTGCCCAGGTGGACAAGAAGGCCAATGGCATTCTGGCCTGCATCAGGAATAGTGTGGCCAGCAGGAGCAGGGAAGTCATTGTGCCCTGTACTCAGCACTGGTTAGGCCACACCTTGAGTCCTGTGTCCAGTTCTGGGCCCCTCAGTTTAGGAAGGATGTTGAGATGCTGGAAGGTGTCCAGAGAAGGGCAACAAAGCTGGGGAGGGGTTTGGAGCACAGCCCTATGAGGAGAGGCTGAGGGAGCTGAGGTTGCTTAGCCTGGAGAAGAGGAGGCTCAGAGGAGACCTTACTGTTCTATACAACTCCATGAAGGGAGGTTGTAGCCAGGTGGGGTTGGTCTCTTTTCCCAGGCACCCAGCAGCAGAACAAGAGGACACCATCTCAAGGTGTGCCAGGGAAGGTTTAGGCTGGATGTGAGGAGGAAGTTCTTCCCAGCAAAAGAGATTGCCCATTGGAATGTGCTGCCCAGGGATGTGGTGGAGTCACCATCACTGGAGGTGCTTATGAAGAGCCTGGATGAGGCACTTGGTGCCATGGTTTAGTTGATCAGATGGTGTTGGATGATAGGTTGGACTTGATGATCTTGAATATCTTTTCCAAGCTGGTTAATTCAATTCAATTCAATTCAATTCAATTCAATTCAATTCAATTCAATTCAATTCAATTCAATTCAATGCAGTTCTGTTCTGTTCTGTTCTGTTCTGTTGTAGTCTAGTCTAGTCTAGTCTAGTCTACTCTAGTCTACGCTAGTCTATTCTATTCTTCTAGTCTATTCTAGTCTATTCAAGTGATTCAATCTTGTTTGTTATGCCAGCTGGGCTTATGAAGGCTGCCTTGGCTTCATGTCTGGATATTGAATTTTGAGCTTGGTGGAGCAATCTCAGATGACAAAACAGCATGTGTATTTAAGAGGTCAACACACATTTGTTAAGTTATTGTCAGCTGTGTCAGTCCTAGTTTACTGCACTTCAGGCATGTCGCCAAGACTGCTTGTGAAACAGATGGTTGCCTTCTTACTTCTGTTGATGTTTCTTGCATCTCTTTGTTCTCCTCAGAAATGCATTTTACTTTCAATTCACCCTCTGCAATGTGACGGGTTTTAAAACCCACTTGTGACTCAGGTTTGCTCTGCTTTCAGCAATCCACTGCAAGCAGACCAATTTAGCAGGTGCTTCATCCCCTTGGAGAGAATGTCTAAGATGAATTGAGACTCACCCCTCCAAAGAAGTTTCTTCTCATCACTGGCTTCAAGAGAAGTCTAAATAACCACATTTTCTGATACAGAGATTGCTAAGGCCCGATGAGGACTCTACTGTTTATTGATAAGGGAGGATCACCTTCTTCTTATTATTTTCCACTCACTGTCTTTCTGTAACTGCCCTCTACCGTTTCTAAGGTTTCTTATCTGTAATTTCAACATGAACAATTAAGAAACTGTTTGACTGGAAGACCCCTTGGACGGCTAGTTCAAGGCACATGGCTGCAAGAAGGGCTTGAGCAAACAAACTAATTTGTTTCAGCAAAGAGCATTTTAAAAAGAAAATCAAATTGAAGATTAAGCTCTTTGAAAGGTTATTGCAAAGACGGGCTGGTGATGATAGATGTGGAAACAAGTTGCACCTGGGGAGATTTTGAGTTGGACAGTAGGAATCATAGTATCAGTCAGAGTTGGAAGGTACCACAAGGATCATCTAGTTCCAAACCCCCTGCCATGGGCAGGGACACCCCACACTACATCAGGCTGGCCAGAGCCTCATCCAACCTAGGCTTAAACACCTCCAGGGATGGAGCCTCAACCGCCTCCCTGGACAACCCATTCCAGGGTTTCACCACTCTCATGGTGAAGAACTTACTCCTAACATTCTAACAAGTTTCACACTTTCAACTCTTCTAGACTCATGCAAATAACCGAGAGTGAGCTTGATGTGGAGGTTTTTCCTTTTAAGTGCTGATGCTAGCTCTTCTGAAAAAATTGGAGCCACCTTGGGATTTTTACAAAGATCTAGTGGAAAAAATAGTATTTGGAGAATGGAAACATGAAGAGGAGGGATGAGAGTGTTCAGAATTAGCCAAATTAGCCAAAATATTCCTTGTTTATTTTCTGGAGAAAGGAAAAGCTAAACAAAAAAAAATTAGTTTGCATTTAATCAGAATGTTTATCTTGTTTTCCTTACTATTTTTAAATATTTTCAAACACAAGCTCCTGGGAAATGTGTATAAATAAATTTACTTTTAAAAAAACCCAGCAAAATATTGAAAATTTTATTCAAGACATTTCAGCTAAAATAATCTTTTCCTGTCTTAACCTATTCTGCAAATTACATGCAGATCAACCTAGACTATATTAAAAAAAAAAAGCACCATCACACAAAAATAAAAGGTATTAAAAACTTCATCTGCATGAGATCTGCCTCTGCATGAGATCCCATCCAAGAGCATTTTTCATCCAAAAATCCATCAGATCATAGAATCATAGTATCAGTCAGGGTAGGAAGGGACCACAAGGATGATTTAGTTTCAACCCTCCTGCCATGGGCAGGGACACCCCACACTACATCAGGCTGGACAGAGCCTCATCCAGCCTGCTCTTAAACACCTCTAGGGACAGGACCTCAACCACCTCCCTGGACACCCCATTCCAGGGCTTCACCACTCTCATGGGGAAGAACTTCCTCCTCACATCCAGCCTAAATCTTCCTGCCTCCAGCTTCATTTCACTCCCCCTAGTCCTATCACGACCTGAGATCCTGAGAAGTCCTTCCCCAGCCTTCTTGTAGGCCCCCTTCAGATACTGGAAGGCCACAATTAGGTCACCTCGGACTCTTCTTCTCTCCATACTGAACAGCCCCAACTCCTTCAGTCTGTCCTCATAGGAGAGGTGCTCCAGCTGTCTGATCATCCTCGTGGCCCTGCTCTGGACAACTTCCAGCACGTCCACATCCCTCTTGTAATAGGGGCTCCAGGGTTAGGGTTAAGGTTAGGATAAAGCTTATGTCCTAGGAGAATGGTGAAGCCATGGACTAAAGTGTCTGAACTGTTGGATGTGTCCCACCTGGACACATCTCTGAGAAGTTGAGCTGTTTTTAAAGCATCCTCACACTCCTCATGCCTCGTGTGAGCAAATTCAGGTTTCTCTTCCCCTGTGGTGGCAAAGCACCCTCTGGAGACACACAGACAACTGAGCAATCCCCCTACACAGCCTGGATGGTTATTCAGAGAAGATCATTAAGAGATTCCCTACACATATCCTAATTAAAAACTCTGCAATGCAAATAGTAAGATAAAGGGATTTCTGACAATAAGCAGGATGAAGTGCCACTCGAGCACTAATTAATATGATGGCAGTTAATCAACATGGAGTGTCTTGCAACACTTTGGTAATGATGATGGTGCATTGACCTTGAAGGCTTTGAGAGATATTTGTCAGGATTTCCTTGAAATGTATCAATAAATTTGTTAGAAGAAGGTAGAACTCAATAACAATATTTTTTTCTTTCTTTATAGGATTTACAGCAGAGTTCATCAGGGTCATCAGATCTCAGGTGTATTGGAAGGCCCAGCAACATCCAGAAAATCTGTTTATTGGTTTCCTCCAGGGAAGATGACTCTTGGTTTATATATTCTGCTCTTTGCTCATCCTGAAAGATGGATGGCGTTGTGCTGGGCACACATTAAAGATGATCTTCAAAAAACTGTACTAGACTAGATTAGACTAGACTAGAATTGAATTGAATAGAATTAACCAGGTTGGAAAAGACCTTTGAGATCACCGAGTCCAACTATAACACTATCTAATCAGCTAAACAGCATGGGTTCTGCACATTGGCCATAATAACCCCATGCAGAGCTACAGGCTGGGGTCAGAGTGGCTGGACAGCAGACAGGTAAAGAGGGACCTGGGGGTGCTGGTTGATGGTAGGCTGAACATGAGCCTGCACTGTACCCAGGTGGTCAACAGGGCCAATGGCATCCTGGCCTGCATAAGGAATAGTGTGGCCAGCAGGAACAGGGAGGTCATTCAGCCCCTGTACACTGCACTGGTTAGGCCACACCTTAAGTCCTGTGTCCAGTTCTGGGCCCCTCAGTTCAGGAAGGATGTTGAGTTGCTGGAAGGTGTCCAGAGAAGGGCAACAAAGCTGGGGAGGGGTCTGGAACACAAGCCCTATGAGGAGAGGCTGAGGGAGCTGGGGTTGCCTAACCTGGAGAAGAGGAGGTGCTGTGTACAGCTACCTGAAGGGAGGTTGTAGACAGGTGGAGGTTGGTGTCTTCTCCCAGCCATCCAGCACCAGAGCAAGAGGACAGAGTCTCAAGCTGTGCCAGTGGAGGATTAGGCTGGAGGAGGAAGAAATTCTACACAGAGAGAGTGATTGCCCATTGGAATGGGCTGCCCAGGGAGGTGGTGGAGTCATCATCACTGGAGGTGCTTAGGAGGACACTTGATAGGGTGCTTGGTGCCATGGTTTAGTTGATGAGGTGGTGTTGAATGATAGGTTGGACTTGATCTCAAAAGTCTCTTCCAACCTGGTCTGGTCTATTCTATTCTATTCTATTCTATTCTATTCTATTCTATTCTATTCTATTCTATTCTATACCATGGCACCAAGTGCCTCATCCGGTCTCTTAAACACCTCCAGTGATGGTGACTCCACCACCTCCTTGGGCAGCACAATCCAATGGCCAATTATTCTTTCTGTGAAGAACTTCATCCTAACATCCAGCCTAAACCTCCCCTGGCTCACCTTGAGACTGTGTCCTCCTGTTCTGGTGCTGGCTGCCTGGGAGAAGAGACCAACCCCCACCTGACTATGACCTGCTTTCGGGTAGTTGTACACAGCAATAAGGTCTGAAAGGGAAACCAGACATCAAGATCATCCCAATACCTGCAGCACAGAGGTTTCATTGTGGATTCCTTCTTATCAAATATTACTTGAAGTGGTCCTATACATAAAAGAGAAATCATCACAATGGGAATATAGCATGAAGCTTTCTTGTTTTACAAATACAAATCCAGAGAAAACCTTGGAGTACTTAGGTTACAATTTGTATGGAGTAACTGATGCTGACAGTATTTATACTGCAGCTTCATCAATCAATAACTTTAACAATAGGCAATTAATCAATACCTCTAGCAACGCTGAGAAAGGATGACATCTCTGGTAAATCTCAGTGTTTTGTTGTAGACCCAAGCCTTAAATACTCTTCTCTCTGACACATCTGAAGTATTTGATAGAATCCTGGAAGGTGCTGAGCACTTCTTGTTTTCAGGAGGGGATTGCATGCTCTGAAATCTCTGTTTTCCTGCTTGTAAATACATGGCTGTGTTGTTTCATCTGGGCAAATGCAATACAAACAATTTTTGTGAATGTGATCACCTCTTCCCTGTGGAGTATCCCAAAGGTACCAGACTGCAGAAACACCACCTCTGATAAACAGCATTGTCTTCTCCAATCTAACTTGATAGTCCAGGCACTTGCCAAAGAGAGTCTATTAAGTTTATTTTGAACACACGCCTTATGAGGAGAGGCTGAGGGAGCTGAGATTGTTTAGCCTGGAGAAGAGGAGGCTCAGGCAAGACCTTACAGCTGTCTACAACTACCTGAAGAGAGGTTGTAGCCAGGTGGGGGTTAATCTTTTCTCCCAGGCAACCAGCACCAGAACCAAGCTGTGCCAGGGGAGGTTTAGGCTGGAGGTGAGGGGAAAGTTCTTCACTGAGAGAGCTGTTGGCCATTGGAATGTGCTGCCCAGGGAGGTGGTGGAGTCATCATCCCTGGAGGTGTTCAATAGGGGACTGGATGTGATACTTGGTGCCAGTCATGAGGTGTTTTGGACTTGATGATCTTTGAGGTCTTTTCCAACCTCATTGATTCTGTGACTCTATGTTTGCCTGCTGGAATCTGACCATTCCAGTACATCTTTAAGGAGAAGGGTAGCCAACTCCAGGCTGTTCTTAGTACCACTCATAGCTTCTTGCTAATTCAGAAAACAACCCCACAGCATCAACTGGCAACAGCATCCCTGATTAATCCAAGTTCTCTATAAGGAAGCTCTGTACTGTTCAAAAATCTTACTGAGCAGTCTTGTACACAACACAAGCCCATTAAAATGATGGTCTGATTCTCTAAAGGTTTGGCTATATGGCTTCCCATAAAAAGTTTCATAAACCACCCACAATCAGCCGCCTTAATCCTCAATTCCTAAAAGCATATTGTGCACAGAGTGACACGCTGAAAAATGAGAGGAGTTCTCTGGGCACAGCACCAGAACTCGACTGCTAATTGTGGAAATAAATAACAACGGCTCCTCGAGGCCCAGTGGTTGGGTTGTTTGGTTGGTTGTTTGTTTATCCTTCCTACCAGCAAGATTTCTCCATGGGTGGAATATAGAAGCATGAAATGAAACAAACAAAAAACCCCACCCACCTACCCTCTACTGCATAAGTTTGGTTAGATGCAATGCGTTGTGTGCAGGTGGGGTTTTGTTTGTTGGTTTCTTTCTTTTTCTGGGAGGGTCAACAGGAAATGGAAAAAATAATTCTGCTTTGAAATTTAAGTTGTCTCTTACAACCATCCAGCAGTGGCCAGCAGCTCGATTTCTCTGTTAAGTATGAAGCAGAAGGGTGACAAAAACTTGCAAATGATGCATGGCTGACAAGGAGATATTAGAATAGCGTAGAATAACGTAGTGTAGCATAGCATAGCATGACATGGTATGGCATGGCATGGCATGGCATAGAATAGAATAGAATAGAATAGAATAGAATAGAATAGAATAGAATAGAATAGAATAGAATAGAATAGAATTAACCATGTTGGAAGAGACCTTCAAGGTCATCACATCCAACCTATCACACAACACCATCTAACCAAATGAGCCATGGCACCAAGCACCTCATCCAGGCTCTTCTTAAACATTTCCAGGGATGGTGACTCCACCATCTCCCTGGGCAGCACATTCCAACAGCCAATCTCTCTTTCTGTGAAGAACTTCCTAACATCCAGCCTGAACCTCCCCTGGTGCAGCTTGAGACTGTGTCCTCTTGTTCTAGTGCTGGTTGCCTGGGAGAAGAGACCAACCCCCACCTCTCTACAACCTCCCTTCAGGTAGTTGTAGACAGCATTCTGCAGTCCAAACTGACGTAAATTCCTTCTCCATTCACTTCCTTGACCTTCTTTCAGCTCTAGCTATCTTGTGAACAGTTGTCCTCATGAGGCTTGCTGGTGCTCTGATAGTTAGTGTCTGTGAGTTTCCTAAGTCTTTTGGCTTTTCTGCGCCTATCAGGAGTAACATTTAGTGCCATTCCTGAGCACAGAGTTCCTGCTTGCTATCTGCAAGGGTAATCCCATCACAGGGGCTGCATGGGCACAAAGCTCTCATGGAGACAGACAGATCTCCCCATGTTTCCTGGCAGGTGATGGATGCTTTTGTGTAGTCTTCCAGACTCAGAGATTCATTGCTGATTCATAGCTTGGGTGAATCTAAGCTACACTGAGATGAATCCAGAGGCGTGGTCTTGTTCCAACTCACTGCAGGGTGATTGGACTAAATGGTATTTAAAGGTCTCTTCCAACCCAAATGATTCTGTGATTCTATGACTCTATGTCTCCAATGAAAGTCCATATTTTATTATTTTTTCCCTGGGAAATGGGAGCTGGACATAAAAAAAAAAAATGCCTATAAAGCTCCTCTGATAGATTACCTATTTTAATGAATTATTTGGGATTGATATGGAAGTTTGTATGGATCTGAACATAGCTTAAAATAATATTGCACACTAAACATTCTTCTATTTTGGTATATCCCCTCACTTTGATGATAGCAGCAGGGAATGAAGAGTCCTAACTGTCATCAGGTCACATTCTGATCTTCAGAT
Source organism: Melanerpes aurifrons (assembly GCA_011125475.1). NCBI lineage: Eukaryota > Metazoa > Chordata > Aves > Piciformes > Picidae > Melanerpes > Melanerpes aurifrons. Next base: position 9,754,497 of record WWNC01000044.1, read on the forward strand.
CCATCCAGTGTTCAACTGTGAAGTGTGCAGCAGGCCAGGTGGTGGCATGCAAAGCCGATGTTCTCTGAAGCCTCTTGCCAGTGCATCTAGGTGGATGAAGCTGAAGACATAGAACATTCTAGACGTTTATTCTTGAAGACGAGGAGGAAAATCTGCTGCAAAAATTTCTTGATGGAACTGCTTACTTTGCATAGATGTACAGGTCTGTAGCATGGCAAAGGCTCTCAGGACAAAAATACAGCCATATTCCCATGTCCTGCACAGAGGTAGTAGGGCTGAACACCAAGACTGGCTGAAGGCATCTGTTTTACTACTGGTCACAAACTGCACTTTCAAAGACCACAGCTGAGATGGGAAAGCTCTAATTTGGATGTCAATGGTTGGCACTGCTAATAAAAGTAAATTTGCTCAGCTAACAAGTAGCATATGCCTTGGAAAAGTGCAATGATTTTCCACACACCAAATTAACTGTTGACCATCAAAGTGTTCTTTTATGTCTGTGGGATTATTCATCAGATTTTCCCATTCTTATAACTACATTATGTGTAGAAAACAAGGTTACACAACAGACAGAGTGAGCTTGGTGAGATCCAATCTGCAGTTACTTACTCAGCACTGATTAGACCACACCTTGACTCCTGTGTCCAGTTCTGGGACCCTCAGTTTAGGAAAGTTGTTGAGTTGCTGAGAGGTGTCCAGAGAAGGGAAACAAAGCTGGGGAGGGGTCTGGAACACAGCCCTATGAGGAGAGGCTGAGGGAGCTGGGGTTGCTTAACCTGGAGAAGAGGAGGCTCAGGGGAGACCTTCTTGCTTTCTACAACTATTTGAAGGTAGGCTGTAGCCAGGAGGGGGTTGGTCTCTTCTGCCAGGCAACCAGCACCAGAACAAGAGGACACAGTATCAAGCAGCACTAGGGGAGGTTCAGGTTAGGTATTAGGAAGAAGTTCTTCCCAGCGAGAGAGACTGACCAATGGAATGTGCTGCCCAGGGAGGTGGTGGAGTCACCACCACTGGAGGTGTTTAGGAAGAGACTGGATGCCATGGTTTAGTTGATCAGATGGTGTTGTGTGATAGGTTGGACTCGATGATCTCTGAGGTCTTTTCCAACCTGGTTAATTCTATTCTATTCTATTCTATTCTATTCTATTCTATTCTATTCTATTCTATTCTATTCTATTCTATTCTATTCCATTCTATTCCATTCCATTCCATTCCATTCCATTCCATTCCATTCCATTCCATTCCATTCCATTCCATTCCATTCCACTTATAACTTCAGAAAATGATATATAGTTTTCAGAAGATGTGCCCAAAGCTCATCTTACAGTGTTAGGAAATGCAATTAGTTCTGTATTTCCTCTTTGCCAGTCAGCAATAATGGATACTTCAGGAAGAATTCTAGAAAAGGAGGTCTGAAGAGTTTTTTTTTTTCCTTTGGAATTTCCTTCAAGCTTCTGGCAAGAAGCTTCCAAGAGACTGCTTGAGTTGAGAGTGCCTATGGACAACTGATAGAGTAACCACAGAAGTACTTACCCTCTGTGAATTTACTCCCTTTCTAAACTCATTTGAACTTTAAGCCTCCAAAACATCCTGGGGCAACAAGTTCAGAATTTAAATTAAATTCTTTGTGAAAATTATTTGCTTGACCTAATAATAGGAAGATATACAAAGCACAGAAACTATGACAATTAAAGACTGTGTAATTTTCATTAAAATGTAACAAATAGCTCTGAAACCTTCCATTGTACCTTTCAAGGTTTTCTCTGTCTTTGAGAAATAAGCTGCCAGGATGTGACTGCAGTTACAATTTACCCAGGTGGCAATGGAAAAGAGGAGGCTGAGGGGAGACCTCATTGCTATCTACAATAACCTGAAAGGAACTTGTGGAGAGGCTGCTGCTGGTTTCTTCTCACAAGTAATTAGTGATAGAACAAGAGGTTGGACTCGATGATCCTCGAGGTCTCTTCCAACCTTAGTTATACTGTGATACTGTGAAGAGTGAATGGCCTCAAGCTGTGACTGGGTAGGTTTAGACTGGACATTAGGAAGCATTTTTCACAGAAAGAGAGGTCAGGCATTGGAATGTGCTGCCCAGGGAGGTGGTGGAGTCACCAACCCAGAATAGAATAGAATAGAATAGAATAGAGCAGAAGAGAACAGGTTGGAAGAGACCTTCAAGATCATCAAGTCCAACCCATCATCCAACACCACCTAATCAACTAAACCATGCAACCAAGCACCCTATCAAGTCTCCTCCTGAACACCTCCAGTGATGGTGACTCCACCACCTCCTCAGGCAGCCCATTTCAATGGGCAATCACTCTCTCTGTGTAAAACTTCCTCCTAACCTCCAGCCTAAACCTCCCCTGGTGCAGCCTGAGACTGTGTCCTCTTGTTCTGGTGCTGTGTTTAAAGGTGGTTTGGATGTGGTGCTTGGAAATATGGTTCAGGGTTGAACCCTGTAGAATAGGGTTCTGGGTTGGGTTCTGGGGTGATCCTGAGGGTCTAGTCCAACCTGAATGTTTCTGTGATTCTGTGATACTAGGAAATTAGTAAAGCAGAAGCACAACTCCTGATTATGGTTCTCTCCTGCATCCAAGAATCCTTCTCTCCAAGGGAACAGCCTGAAAGGCTTACTGGTTCTCATATCTGTACCTCTCACTCCACGAAGAGACACAGTGTTTTCATAACATCACCTCTGAGTATAGTCAAGAAAAAATTGGCATTGAAAAGAGTAGCCTAATTCCTGCAAAAAAAGTTTGAACTATCAGCTTCCACCAGAATAGAGATGCTTAAAACCCCCTAAACTCAGATTTGCCATTTATACACAAGTATGGTAGAGTCCAAACATCAATGTAAAGCAAATCGTGGGACCTACGTATTATTTCCATCTTAGTTTCAAGTACCAGAACCTTGTTCTGCCCATAAGAGAATATATCATGAATAGGCCAGGTTACATTAGTGAGTGAGTCCCATCTGTCCCCTGCTACAACTCAATTTGATTTCATTCATTCTCTTTTGTCTCTTTCACTTTGGAGCACATTTTTGAGAATCTCACAACAGGCACCAGGGCAACTGCTTAGTATTCAAAATTGCTATTAAGAATCCACAGAGATATCTGACAAACAATAGAACTGGCCACTTTCTCCAGGTATCATTTAATCAGGCTCTTTAGAACCCCCAAATAGAAGGCAAAGACATTTCAAACAGTTATTTAGTGAGGTTAAAATATCTGCACAGCTTGCATCTGGCCATTGTCAATGGGATTGCAAGGGCTTCTTTGAGGTTTTACTTGTTCTTTTCTTGCAACAATAGTAAGAGGGTATAGATATAGAGTGAGCTATTCTGCCTTTGTTTAAATTTTAAATGGGCTATAGAAATGCTACTCTGTAGAATTTGATTAAAATTGAAGAGAATAAAAAGCTCCTTACATGTTTTACTCATGTAGGCTGGCACTGTGCACCATGTAATAGAGGTATCATTTGTGCATCACTCCATCTGTAATATGCATATTCACAAATGTCAGTTAAAAACCATATGACACAATTTTAATGGTCCAACACCAGGTATCCTTTTCATAGTGATCCCAAGTAATTCTACCTCCATTTCTCCTTGTGTTCCTACCAGAAATTATGCATAGAAAGTCTGAATGCATCTTCAAAAAGGGTAAGAAGGAGAAACCAGGGAACTACAGGCCAGTCAGTCTCACCTCTGTGCCTGGAAAGATCATGGAGCAGATCCTCCTGGAGTCACTACTCGCTCAAAAGAATAGTGAAGAGGTGATTGGGAACAGTCAGCATGGCTTTGCCAAGGGCAAATCCTGCCTGACCAACCTGGTTGCCTTCTATGAGCAGGTGACAAAATTAATAGATGAGGGGCGAGCAACTGATGTCATTTACCTGGACCTGAGCAAAGCCTTCAACACTGTCCCGCACCACATCCTGGTCTCCAAACTGGTGACACATGGGTTTGATGGGTGGAGCACTAGATGGATAAGGAACTGGCTTGATGGCCGCACCCAAAGAGTGGCTGTCAGTGGCTCCATGTCCCAGTGGAGGCCAGGGACAAGCAGAGTCCCTCAGGGATCAGTCCTGGGACCTGCCTTGTTCAACATCTTTGTGGGTGCCATGGACAGTGGCATTGAGTGCACCCTCAGCAAGTTTGCTGATGACACCAAGCTGTGTGGTGCAGCAGACACGCTGGAGGGAAGGGAGGCCATCCAGAGGGACCTTGACAGGCTGGAGAGGTGGGCACAAGCCAACCTCATGAAGTACAATAAGAGCAAGTGCAGGGTCCTGCATCTGGGTGGAGGCAATCCCAGGCTCAAATCCAGGCTGGGCAGTAACTGGCTGGAAAGTAGCCCTGAGGAGAGAGACTTGGGGGTGCTGGTGGACAAGAAGTTCAACATGAGCTCTCAGTGTGCACTTGCAGCCCGCAAGGCCAATCAGATCCTGGGCTGCATCAGGAGAAGTGTGGCTAGCAGGTCGAGGGAGGTGATCCTCCCCCTCTACTCAGCTCTGCTGAGACCCCACCTGGAGTACTGTGTCCAGTTCTGGAGCCCCTATTACAAGAGGGATGTGGAGATGCTGGAAGGTGTCAAGAGAAGGGCCACGAGGATGATCAGAGGGCTGGAGCACCTCTCCTATGAGGACAGACTGAAGGAGTTGGGGCTGTTCAGTCTGCAGAAGAGAAGGCTCCGAGGTGACCTCATTGTGGCCTTCCAGTATCTGAAGGGGGCCTATAGGAAGGCTGGGGAAGGACTTCTCAGGATCTCAGGTAGTGATAGGACTAGGGGATCTGGCCCAGTACTCCAGAGGGGAGTAGATGGGGAGAATCACCTCCCTCGACCTGTTGGCTGTGCTTCTCTTGATGCAGTTGAGGCTCTGGTTGCCTCTCTGGGCTGCAGGTGCTCACTGCTGGCTCCTGTTGAGCCACACAACAGGAGCTTCTCATCCACCAGCACCCCCAGGTCCTTTTCTTCAGGGCTGCTCTCAAGCCAGTCCCTGCCCAGCCTATATTGGTGCCTGGGTTTGCCCCATGGGAATCATCCCACCAAGTTTCAGTAACAGCCACTATGTCACGGCATTCCAGCAGAACAGTGCCCTTAACTCATCCTATTTGTTGCCCAAGCTGTGTTCATTTGCATAGAGACACTTCAGCTGGGCTGGCCATGCCACACTCTTAGGTGAATTCCCCTTGATTCTCTTGAGGCATCCCAGTGCTTTGTCCTTGCCTTGCCTCTGGGCAGCAAGTGGAGAGTCCTTGCTAGTACTCCATCCCTCTGCCTCTGGTAAAATGCCCCAATGTTTGTCACAGGCAAGCATGAGATTAATAACCCCTTCCCCCTTCAAATCTAGTTTAAAGTCCTAGATTGAGGTTGCTTTGGTGTAGCCAGCTGGCTTCCACCCACACTGCTGACTTCCAAACACTGAGGATCAAAAAATTTCCTCCCTTTCTAAGTTTGCAAAGCTCTTCTCAACATGACTGTTTGCTTTCTGGGAAAATAAGGCAGAAAGCTGAGATGATTTTCCCTAAGTCACTAGCCGGGCAGAGCATGAGGCCAAAAGCAAGGTTCTGCTTTGCACAGCACCATCTCCTATCACCCCTGTTCAGATCCCTCAAATTTCCCTACTGTATATTTATAGCTTTACAGATGAACCCTGCCCTGGGCCTTAATTCCTTCTTCTAGATTTAATCTTTCTTTATTAAGACCATTTAGCACTGATCTATTTATCAACTCTGTAATACCCTGCTGACACACAAAAAAAATGTTGACACATCAAGTTGAAGTGCTGGAACCACCGTTTTCCAGGGGCTTTTTGAAATGATAATAAGCAACACTTATCATCTGCCACCCAATCCACTTGTGCAATAAGCAAAAAGCCAAGCAAACTGCTTTTCCCCTGCACAAAGCAGTAATTTGTGTGGCACAGCCAAACTGACTCAGGCTGCAGGGGGAATGAAGATCAAAGGGGAAATTCACCTGCCTGTCTTGTTTGCTATTGATCTGAATCGTAGCCACTTTATCAGTAGCACTTTGCCATCACCCCTCAGAGATCAGAGCCTCCTATATCTTCCCAGCTCTTTTATTTATAGAACCATTTAATAAATACATTTTCTTTCCCTGGTCTCTTTTTTTTTTTTTTTTTTTTTTTTTTCCCAGTGTGTTCTGCTTTGTTTGACCAGAAGAAACAGAGCGTTGCCCGCAGTGTCAAGGAAAAGGAAGGGTATATGGCCCCAATTCAGCAAAGCATGTGAATACGTGCTTGGTTTTGAACAGGGCAACAGACACATGCCCTTCCTCTCAAAGGCATGTAAATATGTGTGGTGTTCTGAACAGCAGCTGCGTGACACAGAAGCAAATGCCACAGGAGAGAGAAAATGGTCACTTGAATATCTGTTTTCCATCTTTGCTTCCTCCCTCCTCCTCTAGTTCATTACTGCTAATTGTTAGGGTGACTGGGGCAGAGCAAGCACCTGCCTGATGAAAGTAAAGGAACTAAAAAACCCCTAATGCATTGGTGTAGTAACCTCTAAGTGGTAAAAGGGGTGAGGAAGACTGTAAAAACAGAAAGGTAAAATGAAATCCCAAACCACACAGCTAAGATGAATAAATGACTCTCCTCTTCACAATGCCAGTGTCACACAACCTGCCTGCACTGGATTGAGACCTGTGTGATCCTCTTCTAATTGAAATCACTTTACCTTGACCTCCAACAGTAAACTGAAAGCTTGTTGCTCTTGCTGCCAGCAAAGCATCAGCAGTAGGTTGTAGGAAATCCCAGCTGGGGACGTAAGCTGCATTCACATGGCATTAATCTCACACTAAGTGGCACTAAGTCAGGAGGTACCAGCAAGTCTGTAAAACAGTTCCTGTGCCCGCTGGATGCTGCTGGCTTTGCATTTACCCAGGGTGATACCTTCCTTGGCTGCTGTTTTGTCTTTGCTGCTTGAAGTTATAGAAGTACAGCAAATAATGCTGGAAGGAAAACTGGAAAGTATTTTAATGCATGCCCTTCACCTAAAGTGAGATGGGAGGTGGTTGAGTCACCATCCCTGGAGGCATTCAAGAGGAGATTGGACGTGGCACTTGGTGCCATGGTCTAGTCATGGGGTCTGTGTTGATAGGTTTGACTCGATGATCCTCGGGGTCCTATCCAACCTAAGTTATACTGTGATACTGTGATACTGAGATGAGCTAGACCTAAACCATGCCTGCAAGGTATTTGTTGAACAGTGTTGGAGATCCATCACCTCTCTGGGCAACCTGCACCAGGGATTTGATAGCCATTTCAGTGCAGATCCTTTGACTCCATAGAAAGTCTGTGGATGGCATGGGCACCTAATTGGTTCAGTGGGATTTGCTCGTGCAATTAAGTGTTTCCTGAAGAGTTTTTATGGTATTGTAGCATTACTGACGGGCAAATGCTGACCTGCAGCAAAGAGCAGAAACGGATTAGGTTATTTTAGCAGTTTCTGCTCATGCTGCACCAACTCTGTGGAAGACATGCTACTTTATTGTTAGTACTGCCAGTTCAGATCCCCTATCAGTGCACAAAGTGCTCTCTTTCCAAAGACACTCCCAAAAAAGGTCTTGGCTTCCCTCTTATTGAGTAATTAACTGCAGTAGCACATAAGATCCCCAAGCAGGTGGCACTGCCCTACATGGGGCAAGAATTGAGAGCAGCCAGAGATGCCCCAGCTCCAGGGCATCTCTGAGCGCACAAAGCTGGGGAGGGGTCTGGAGCACAGCCCTATGAGGAGAGGCTGAGGGAGCTGGGGTTGCTTAGCCTGGAAAGGAGGAGACTCAGGGGAGACCTCATTGCTCTCTACAACTACCTGAAGGGGGGTTGTAGACAGGCAGAGGTTGGTCTCTTCTCCCAGGCAACCAGTACCAGAACAAGGGGACACAGTCTCAGGCTGTGCCAGGGGAGGTTTAGGCTGGAGGTTAGGAAGAGGTTCTACACAGAGAGAGTGACTGCCCATTGGAATGTGCTGCTCGAGGAGGTGGTGGAGTCACCATCACTGGAGGTGTTTGAAAGGAGCCTGGATGAGGCACTTGGTGTCATGGTTTAGTTGATTAGATGGTGTTGGATGATGGGTTGGACATGATGATCTTGAAGATCTCTCCCAACCTGGTCTATTCTATTCTATTCTATTCTATTCTATTCTATTCTATTCTATTCTATTCTATTCTATTCTATTCTATTCTATTCTATTCTATTCTATTCTATTCTATTCTATTCTATTCTATTCTATTCTATTCTATTCTATTCTATTCTAACTCCCTGAAGGGAGGTTGTAGCCAGGTGGGGGTTGGTCTCTTCTCCCAGGCAACCAGAACCAGAACAAGAGGACACAGTCTCATGCTGTGCCAGGGGAGGTTCAGGCTGGATGTTAGGAAGAAGTTCTTCCCAGAAAGAGAGTTTGGCCATTGGAATGTGCTGCCCAGGGAGGTGGTGGAGTCACCATCACTGGAGGTGTTTAAGAAGAGCCTGGATGAGGCACTTGGTGCCATGGTTTAGCTGAGTGGATGGTGTTGGGTGATAGGTTGGACTTGATGATCTCTGAGGTCTTTTCCAACCTGGTCTATTCTATTCTATTCTATTCTATTCTATTCTATTCTATTCTATTCTATTCTATTCTATTCTATTCAATGGGAATCCCTCCCCAACTCTCCCCTCCCTTCCCCTTCTTGCAACAAACCAAATAGAAAAGACGAATTAAATACTTTACATTTTTCAATAGTTAGGTTTGTACTTTTCTAGATGAAACAATACAGAGATTTACAGATGGGTTTGTTACAACCAAGAAGCCTTGGGAGCAAGAGAAGTGAGATTTACCACTCCCTGAAGAAGTTTGGTTCTTTGTTACTAAATGGGATTATTTCCATACATTTGTTTTTACAGGGTAAGAGTAACTTAAAATAGCTATAGGTGAGTATTTAATGAAACTGCAATCCAGCCCTTCATAAACCTGTGATTTACTCTAAGGCAACTGGCTTTGTTGAGAACAAGAGCATTCCAAAGCAGTCAAGTCAGCCTTCTAAAATGAAAGCACCACAAACAGATGGCAGGAGTGCTCCACAGTAATTTACTCACAGTGCAAAGTTCAAAGAGCTGAAACACAGGAGCTTTGAGGCTCATTCCTGAAGGCAAAAAAACCCCAAACAACAGCTTTTATTTTTCCTGATCATTGCTTTCATTACTCTTAGACTATCTTCTGTTGTACATTGGATCACATGGTCCAGTTTGAACTTGTCTTGGTCTGGAGGGGGAAAGAGACTCAGTTCTTTTGAATATTCCTGTGCTATGAAATTAGAGGCACTAAAAAGGCCAAAATATCAACAGATAGACTATTTATTACACAAATAAAGTGGATGGATCAGAAGGAGAGAAAGAGGATAGAGAGTAAGAGAGAGAAGAGGGAGAGGGAAGAGGAAAGGAATTATATTACCACACCCCTCACACCCCTCACCCCTCAAGACAGTTTGAGTCTGTGGAGGAAAGGTGCTGCAGCTTTGAATGTAGAGATGTTGGGCCTGTAGAGGAAGGGTGCTGTAGATTTGGTTGTAGAGGAAGGGTGCTGCAGCTTTGGCTGTAGAAGAAATGCTGTCCTCTCAGCAGCCTCTTCAGCTCCATGAGCTGCAGCAGGTAGAACTTAGCACACAGAGAGAGGGTTCTTCTTGGTCTGCTTCTTCTAGGCTACATGGTGATGTCTCTTTTTTCTCTCCTGGTATTCTCTCCCTTTTTCTTCAGAGCAGCATTGTCCAGGTCTTTCCCTTCTCCTGTGTTTTCCTTCTCCTGAGCCAGTAGTTGCTCAGATCTTTTATACAGTTTTTAGGTGTGTATATTCCAATGCGTATCAATGGCAGAGGCTTCTGTCCATTATTTCCAGGGCAGCTGCAGCCTCGTGAGCAATCCTTATCTACGCACCTTCCTGAGAGTCGTTCACAGTATCACAGTATCATAGTATAACTAAAGTTGGAAATGACCTTGAGGATCATCGAGTCCAACCTATCAACACAGACCCCATGGGCACCAAGTACCACATCCAATCCCCTCTTGAATGCCTCCAGGGATGGTGACTCCACCACCTCCCTGGGCAGCACATTCCAATGATGAATGACTCACTCGGCGAAGAACTTTCTCCTCACCTCGAGTCTAAACCTCCCCTGGCGCAACTTGAGACTGTGTCCCCTCGTTCTGGTGCTGGTTGCCTGGGAGAAGAGATCAACCCCTTCCTGGCTACAACCACTTTTCAGGTAGTTGTAGAGAGCAATAAGGTCACCCCTGAGTCTCCTCTTCTCCAGGCTAAACAATCCCAGCTCCCTCAGCCTCTCCTCATAGGGCTTGTGTTCAAGGCCTCTCACCAGACTTGCTGCCCTTCTCTGGATACGTTCAAGTGTTTCAGTGTCCTTCTTAAACTGAGGGGCCCAGAACTGGACACAGTACTCAAGGTGCGGCCTAACCAAAGCAGAGTACAGGTGTACAATGACTTCCCTGCTCCTGCTGGCCACACTATTCCTAATGCAGGTGTCACGGTCCGGAGACATTAGATGTCTCGGTCCGGAGACACAGTTCTTTTAAATATTCCCGTGTTGTGAAATTAAAGGCACAAACGAGGCCAAAGTATCAACAGCTAGACTATTTATTACATAAATTGGACATAAGAAGGGAGAGGGAGAGAAGAGAGAAAGAGAGAGGGACGAGAGATAGAAGAGGAAAGGGAAAAATATTACCACACCCCTCATCCCCCCCCAAGACAGTTAAAGTCTGTGGAGGCAAGGTGCTGCAGATGTTGGGTTTGTAGAGAGAAACGCTGGTGAGGCTTTTGCTGGAGAACAGCTGTGGTCCTCTGGGGAGATGTTGGGTTGATACAGGAACAGTGCTGAGGCTCCTCTGGGCAGCCTGGGTCTGTAGAGAAGGGGTGCTGAGGATTTGGCTGGAGCTGTGGTCCTCCAGGCAGCTTCTTTTCTCCGGAGCAGCATCGTCCTGGCTTTCTCTTCTCAGCGGCCTGGCCCGTCTCCTGTGTTTTCCTTCATCTCCGTTTTCTCCCGTTTTTCTCCTCTGTTTCTCTCCTCTGTTTCTCTCTCTGTTTCTCTCTACAAACCAGTAGTTGTTCAAGTCTTTTATACAGTTTTTAGTATTCCAGTGGCAGGAAATCTGTGTGTTTAGGCAAGAACCTGGCTGGAGGGGGGGGGGGGGGAATCTCCATCCAGACAAGGTTCAGGAAACAGGTGGAGATTATCTTACCCTAAAGGTGTGATGGCTGGGTCCTTGGGTCCATTGTTGTAGTCCCATGTTATCACGATGCAATCACAAGCTGATTTGCATCCAGAATTGGTAGACAGGATTCACTTTATCTTTGTTGATTTACATTAAGAGAGACAAACTTGTCGTCTTCCACAGCAGGCCAAGATGCCATTGGCCTTCTTGGCCACCTGGGCACACTGCTGGCTCATATTCAGGCAGCTGTTGATCAGCACCCCTGGGTCCCTCTCTGTTTGGGAGCTCTCCACCCACTCTGACCCCAGCCTGTAGCTCTACATGGGATTGCTGTAGCCAAAATGCAGCACTCTGCACTTGGAGTTGCTGAATGCCATCCCATTGGACTCTGCCCATCTGTCCAGTCGGTCGAGGTCCCTCTGCAGAGCCCTTCTACCCTCTAACTGACCAACATCTGCTCCTAACTTGGTGTCATCTGCAAATTTGCTGATGACTGACTCAATCCCCTCATCTAGATCATCAATGAAGATATTAAAGAGGACAGGGCCCAGCACTGATCCTTGGGGCACACCACTAGTGACTGGCTGCCAGCTGGATGTGGCACCATTCACCACCACTCTCTGGGCTCGGCCCTCCAGCCACTTCCTAACCCAGCACAGAGTGTAATGGTCCAAGCCACAAGCTGACAGCTTAGACAGCAGTTTGCTGTGGGGGACAGTGTCAAAGGCCTTGCTGAAGTCTAGGTAGACCACATCCACAGGCCTCCCCACATCCACCAGACGGGTCACCTGATCATAGAAGGAGATCAGGTTGGTCAGGCAGGACTTGCCCTTCCTAAATCCATGTTGGCTGGACCCGAGCCCTTGGCCATCCTTCAGGTGCGCAGTTATTGCCGCCAGGATAATCTGCTCCATCACTTTCCCTGGCACTGAGGTCAGGCTGACTGGCCTGGAGTTTCCAGGTTCCTCCATCCAACCCTTCTTGTGGATGGGGACCACATTGGCCAGTTTCCAGTCATCTGGCACCTCACCAGTGAGCCAGGACTGGAGGAAAATGATGGAGAGCGGCTTAGCCAGCTCATCTGCCAGCTCTCTCAGCACCCTAGGATGGATTCCATCTGGTTCCATGGACTTGTGAATATCCAAGTGGCTCAGCAGGTCCCGAACTAATTCCTCTTGGATTTCCGGGGCACTACACTGCTCCCTGACCCCATCTCCCAGCTCAGGAGGCCACTCGTCCTGAACTCCTGCCTTGCTGTTAAACATTGAGGCAAAGAAGGTGTTCAGGACCTCAGCCTTTTCCTCATCTTCAGTCATCATGTTCTCCTCCAGGTCTAATAAGGAGTGGAGGCTCTTCTTGCCCTTCTTCTTATTGTTAATATATTTATAAAAATGGTTTTTATTATCTTTGACAGAGGTGGCCAGCTTCAGTTCCAGCTGGGCCTTTGCCTCCCTAATTTTATTCCTACATAATCTAACAACTTCCTTGAACATACCTTGAGAAGCCTTCCTCTCCTTCCAAAGGTGATACAGCCTCCTCTTCCCCCTTAAATCCTCCAGGAGCTGCTTGCTCATTCAGGCCGGTCGCCTTCCCCGCCGGCTCACCTTTCGGCACATGGGAACTGCCAGTTCCTGTGCCTTCAAGAGCTCCTGTTTGAAGTAGGTCCAACCCTCCTGAACCCCTTGGTTCATGAGGGCTGGTACCCAGGGAATTTTACAAATAAGTTTCTTAAACAGGCTGAAGTTTGCCCTCTGGAAGTCCAAGGTGAAGGTTCTGTTGGTGCTCCTCCCTATCTCCCTGCATATTGAAAACTTCACTATCTCGTGGTCACTGCACCCTAGACAGCCTCCTACGATCACATCTCCCACCAGCCTTTCCCTATTGGAGAACAGCAGGTCAAGCAGAGCCTGTCCCCTGGTAGGCTCGCTTAACAGCTGCATCAGGAAGCAGTCCTCCATTCACTCCAGGAATCTTCTGGACTGCCTCCTCTCTGCTGAATTAAGTTCCCAGCAGATATCTGGGAGGTTGAAGTCGCTGACAAGGACAAGATCTGATGATCTTGAGACAGCCTCCAGTTGCTTGTAGAACAATTCATCAGCCTCCTCATCCTGGTTGGGTGGTCTGTAACAGAGTCCAACCAGGATGTCAGATTTGTTAGGATGCCCTTTGATTTTAACCCACAGGCTCTCAACTACCTCATCTTCCACTTCATGTTCTGTGGCAGAGAGTGACTCCCTAATATACAGAGCCACCCCTCCTCCTCTTCTCCCTCGCCTGTCTCTCCTAAAGAGCCTGTAGCCCCCCAGTGTAGCAGTCCAATCGTGGGTGTTGTCCCACCATGTTTCTGAGATGGTGACTATATCATATGGCCCTGATGGATCATGATCTCCAACTCCTCTTGCTTATTGCCCAGGCTGCGTGCATTGGTGTACACGCATTGCAGCTGGGTTCCTGACTTCTCAACTGACCCTACCTTGCACCCTACTCTTACCTCTGCAGAGGGACCGATTGCCTCACCCAGCCCCTTCAGACCTAATTTAAAGCCCTCCTAATGGAGGCTTTGTTGGAGACTCTGTTCCAGTGGCTCTGCCCAATACACATCAGCTATTGTCTGGGCAAAGAGCAAAGGTGATTTTATCTTTGTTGAGTCACATCAGAAGAGACATGATTTAGTCTCTCACAGAAGTTAGAGGTGGAAATAGTCCATAGACAGAGAAAGAGTGAACATTACTGAGGTATTACACCAGCACTGTGGTGGGTTGAAATTTCCTTGCCCCCAGCACTAACTTTGTCAGACCAACTCAGTTAGAAGCAAATGAAAGCTGCATTTACAAGCAAAATCTACACTCTACAATGGAATGCAATGAACGTGTACACAATATACAGGATTTACAATATTATAGAGATATTTACAATTAGCAAACAACACAGAAACCCCCCTGGTGAAAGAGATCAGGGAAGTTGTTCCACTGCCCACTCCCACACCCTGTCCCAAGAGAGAAAGGAGCGCAGAGAAAGCAGGGGTTAGACATATCCAAAGTAACTCAGCCAAGGTCAGCCAGAAGCAGATTAATCTCTCCTGAGTGAAGCAAGCAGAGAAGAGATCAGAAAAGACATAGAATAGTTTGGTACAGACAGTCTTATAAGAGAGATTTCTCCAATGACTTTGTTTAGAATAATCCTTAGTTTCCCTTTTCCACATCCAATAGTGATTTGTTTATATTTTTCGACTTTTTTGCTCAAAATACATAACTGCGTTTTAAAGGCATAGCCTAAAACCACCACAAGTCCTCACCTCTGTGCACAGAGCTGCCCCATCGCCCCTGCAAAGGAGAGACAAGTTTCAAGCCACTACATTGGTCTGTGAGGCTTGTACTCCAGGTGAAGCGGGAGAAAAGGTGGGGAAAATAGATTATGAGATGGATGAGCTGTGACTGAGGTTTGTTAGAAGATTAAGCTAAGAGCAGGGGCCCATAGAATCTGGTGGTGAAACTCCCGGTAGGTTTCTGATGATGTCCTAGAGCAGGCATAGGCTCATCACGACTGACAAACCTTTGCAGTTCCCCCCCACCCCCCCAATTATTTTATGGGGCATTATCATACTAATATGTGAGCATCAGATCTGTGTTTTTTTCTTAATCTAAACTTGTGGAAACAGTGCAGCATGAGGAGCGTGGTAATAAACGGAAAACGTTAACGTGTAATTCCCTTATGCTTTTGAAAAATTACTTCATAAATGCAAAGTAAAATATTTTCCTTTTTATTACCTGACAATTACATATTAAGAACTTCTTTTTTATGTTTAAAAACATATGCAATGCGGGCAGGCAGGCTCCAAAATGTAATTGCTTTCTTTCTATAAGAATCAGATGTCATTTTCTCCAAACTAAACTCTGAAAAGAGATAGGGGGGAAGCAAATTGTTGTATGCATTAAATTTTGAAACATCTGATAGCATTCCTCAATTAAACTATTTAAATGAAAAAAGATTGCTTTACAGCTCTATCATATCCACTGAATAAAACCTCCGTTGAGGCAAATTGGCAGTGACAGGTACCAAATGCATTGGCCTTAATGAGACTGGACAACCTAATAGAGGTCATTGGTAATTGTTATTATATACAATATTGCACTGTCAGAAAAAAAGCCCTTAAGCTACACACATTGCTCAAGACATCTGAGTTTCATTGCTGCAAAAGGCAACTTTCATCTTCCTATGTAGAGCAATATTATTGTTAGGGTTTTTTTTTGTCATGAATTACAGGCTACTCTCTAAAGGTGCTATAGCAAAGGGAAACAGTGTTGGTCACCATTGCCAATTTAACAAAGGCTTTCTGGGGGTCTCAGGAAGCCCATTTGGAACAATTTTCCATCAATTACAGTGGGAGCTGTTATTGGAGTTGTAATTATGTCTCCCTGACCAAGCCCTTTGGATCCACTGAAAAGAATCCCATTGACTGAGCTGTCCTGGGATCAAACCCTGCTGGGATTTTGCTGATGCTGGGCTGCTGCAGAAGCTGAAGGACCAGAATCTGCCCATATGATGATGCTGATTATCTGCTAGTTGTTAAAAAATGACAGCTCTCAAGATTGAATTTGCTGGAAGGAAGAGTTAACTCTTGTTGACTCCTTGGCCTGATGTGCTAGGATTAAAATGAGTTCTTGTAAAGAGCAGTTGCATTCAACATTTTAGTTTTTCTGTCCCCCAAATCCTCCAGGTTCTGAGTGGCATTCTGATCTTTCCAATAGCTAGAGGGCTAAATTTTCTCTCCTGTCAGTAGTTTTATCCAGGTAGCACTGTGGATCCTCTCCTTTCGAATTTACAATAGGCCTTTTCAAGATTTGCTTAAATTATCTTGAACTACTTCTCACAATCTCTGCAGAAGGGATTCAGAAATAAGAGTTTGGGAGATTTCAGCCCTCTGGGGCATGGGTTCACATATCTTTCATAGTACACAGATAGCCACATAATCACTTGGTATTCTGTTTCCCCAGCATCCACTAATGAAGTCCTGAGCTCTCTCTCACTCAGGGGATAGCTGATGGCTTCACAAGTTCATCTATATGTCTGGAGAGTGAAGAGTCTCCTGACAAATATTGCTGGAGGAGCACCTATGTGAGCATCCTTTTTAGGGTCTGTAACACTGAAGTGACAATATTATTCACTGACAAATTGTTTTCTCATGCTACAAGCTGATCCTTGACAAAAATAAACCCCCCTCTCAATTGTTGGGAATATCTTAGAATCATAGAATCAACAAGGTTGGAAAAGACCTCAAAGACCATCAAGTCCAACCTGTCACCATAGACCTCATGACTATACCATGACGCCAAGCACCACATCCAATCCCCTCCAGTGATGCTGATTCCACCACCTCCCTGGGCAGCCCATTCCAATGGTGCAGGACTCTCTCAGTGAAGAACTTTCTCCTCACCTCGAGCCTAAACTTTCCCTGGCACAGCTTGAGACTGTGTCCTCTTGTTCTGGTGCTGGTTGCTTGAGAGAAGAGACCAACTCCCTCCTGGCTACAATCCCCTTCCGGTAATTTTAGACAGCAATGAGGTCTCCCCTGAGCCTCCTCTTCTCCCCTCTCGATTGTTGGGAATATCTTAGAATCATAGTTTCATAGTTTCATTCAGGGTTGGAAGGGACCACAAGGATCATCTAGTTCCAACCCCCCTGCCATGGGCAGGGACACCCCACACTACATCAGGCTGGACAGAGCCTCATCCAGCCTGCTCTTAAACACCCCCAGGGACGGGGCCTCGACCACCTCCCTGGACAACCCATTCCAGGGTCTCACCACTCTCATGGTGAAGAACCTCCTCCTCACATCTAGCCTGAATCTCCCCACCTCCAGCTTCATTCCATTCCCCCTAGTCCTATCACTACCTGACATCCTGAGAAGTCCTTCCCCAGCCTTCCTGTAGGCCCCCTTCAGATACTGGAAGGCCACAATGAGGTCACCTCGGAGCCTTCTCTTCTGCAGACTGAACAGCCCCAACTCCTTCAGTCTGTCCTCATAGGAGAGGTGCTCCAGCCCTCTGATCATCCTCGTGGCCCTTCTCTGGACACGTTCCAGCACCTCCACATCCCAAATCATAGAATCAACAAGGTTGGAAAAGACCTCAAAGATCATCAAGTCCAACCTATCACCCAACTCCTCATGACTACTAAACCATGGCACCAAGAGCCATGTCCAATCCCCTCTTCCTAAACACCTCCAGGAATGGTGACTCAACCACCTCCCTGGGCAGCACATTCCAGTGGCTAACACCTCTCTCTGTGAAGAACTTTTCTCTCGCCTCCAGCCTAAACTTCCCCTGGCACAACTTGAGTCTGTGTCCTCCTCTTCTGGTGCTGGTTGCCTGGGAAAAGAGACCAACCCCCACCTGGCTACAACCTCCCTTCAGGTAGGAAGTTGCAGTTGGCAAAGTCTTGATATGAGACCCACTGCCTTTTCTTTTAAATGCTGTACTAAAATAGCTGGTCTCTGTTGAGTTTTTTACAAACTACAAGATGTATGTCCATTTAACCTAATAAAATATTAAATAATATTAAAGCTATAGTATTTAGGTCTCCATTTTCCTGCAACTTACGTAACTTTGTACACCAGGGCAAAGTGAGCAGAAGACATCACCCCTCCTGATCTACTAATGCTTTGCACTCAGCTCTACACAGAGATGCTCCACAGCATAAAATTATATTGGGCTTTGATGGTCCTCTGTGGTTAGTCAGTAACGGAATCATCTTTGGGTCCAGATCCATGACCACCTCATTTCTATATGACTACACTGGGCTTTTGCACTCCTCTGACGTGCTGCACACACATTGGAATGGAATGGAATGGAATGGAATGGAATGGAATGGAATGGAATGGAATAGAATAGAATAGAATAGAATAGAATAGAATAGAATAGAATAGAATAGAATAGGCTTCATAGAACTTCATGGAGGTACAAAAAAGGGTTAAAATTACATCACAGAGGCTTTAATACTGTTTATATACTTCTGCCTTACACTCAGCACTGGTTAGGTCACACCTTGAGTCCTGTGTCCAGATCTGGGCCCCTCAGTCTAGGAAAGATGTTGAGGTGCAGGAAGGTGTCCAGAGAAGGGCAGCAAAGCTGGGGAGGGGTTTGAAGCACAGCCCTGTGAGGAGAGGCTGAGGGAGCTGGGGTTGCTTAACCTGGAGAAGAGGAGGTTCAGGGGAGACCTTATTGATCTCTACAACTGCCTGAAGGGAGGTTGTAGCCAGGTGGGGATTGGTCTCCTCTCCCAGGCAAGCAGCACCAGAACAAGAGGACACAATCTGAAGCTGTGCCAGGGGAGGTTCAGGCTGGAAGTTAGGAAGAAATTCTTCCCAGAAAGAGGAATTGGCCATTGGAATGTGCTGCCCAGGGAGGTGGTGGAGTCACCATCACTGGAGGTATTTAGGAAGAGCCTGGATGAGGCACTTGGTGCCATGGTTTAGTTGATTAGATGGTGTTGAGTGATTGGTTGGACACGATGATCTTGAAGGTCTTTTCCAACCTGGTTAATCCTATCCTATCCTTTCCTTTCCTATCCTCTTCTATCCTCGAGGTGATGGAGTCACCATCACTGGAAGTGTTCAGAAGGAGACTTGATATGGTGCTTGGTGCCATGGTTTAGTTGGTTAGGTGGTGTTGGATGATAGGTTGGACGTGATGATCTTGAAGGTCTCTTCCAACCTGGTCTATCCTATCCTATCCTATCCTATCCTATCCTATCCTATCCTATCCTATCCTATCCTATCCTATCCTATCCTATCCTACTCTACTTCTCTTCTCTTCTCTTCTCTTCTCTTCTCTTCTCTTCTCTTCTCTTCTCTTCTCTTCTCTTCTCTTCTCTTCTCTTCTCTTCTCTTCTCTTCTCTTCTCTTCTCTTCTCTTCTCTTCTCTTCTCTTCTCTTCTCTTCTCCTCTTCTCTTCTCTTCTCTTCTCTTCTCTTCTCTTCTCTTCTCTTCTCTTCTCTTCTCTTCTCTTCTCTTCTCTTCTCTTCTCTTCTCTTCTCTTCTCTTCTCTTCTCTTCTCTTCTCTTCTCTTCTCTTCTCTTCTCTTCTCTTCTCTTCTCTTCTCTTCTCTTCTCTTCTCTTCTCTTCTCTTCTCTTCTCTTCTCTTCTCTTCTCTTCTCTTCTCTTCTCTTCTCCTGTGTATTTTACCCTTATTTTAGAGACTTGAGTTCCTTAGCTGAATGTTATAAACTAGTAAGGTCAACACCACCACATTTTAATCTTGCAATTTAGCAGAAGCAAGATTTTTACGTCAGTGAAAAATGCTGCAGGGGAAAGAATGCTACAAAGACACCTAGCAGACAATTGTGAATGAAAAACAAAACTTTGGGTAAGACAAATATCTTTATGCATTTCATGTGTTAGCTCATGCTGACCAACTGATTGAAATAGATCAATTTTTTTTTCCTTTCAGTGTGGAGGATTTCAGGGGAAGGACAGTACAAAGGTCCTTTCTGCAGCTGAAAGAAATAGCATTAGTTTACATTTTTTTTTCCCATACCATGCATCCAGCTGATGCACAAAAAGGTGTAATTACAATCTGACATGGAAGTGATTGTCTGAGCCTGAGAATCACTGATGTTAACTCCTCTCAAAATAAATTTCAATTTGATTCTGTGAATTTTACATTGAAATGAGTTTTTTCCTTAAAACCCTGGAGAAAACAGCCTTGTATGTGAACATTAACAAATAGCTTTGCAAATCTAGGCTAAAGTGAATATTCAATTTCAGGAGGTCAAATTGAGATTCACTCTCGACAGCAAAACGACTAAGCCACTTGAGCAAAAGTTAATTCTCTTGCAGGCATGATAGAGATTTTACCTGTTACTAAGGTGATCATTTGCCCTTAAGCCTCTCCTTTAAGCTTTCTCTCCCTTTCCTTGTAGTAAAAAGCCTTGGAGGTAAAGAATGAGATTTTCTAGAAGATTATAGAATGGTTTGGATTGGAAGAGACCATAATGATCATTTAGTTTCAGCCCCTCTGCTATAGGCAGAGACACTTTCCCCTAGATGAGGTGGTTCAAATCTCCATCAAACCTGGTGCCTACTGGGTAGTATCATCCAAAGAGATAGGATAGGATAGGATAGGATAGGATAGGATAGGATAGGATAGGATAGAATGGAATAGAATAGAATTAGCCAGGTTGGAAAAGACCTTTGAGATCACCCAGTCTAACCCATCATCCAACACCATCTAATCAACTAAACCATGGCACCAAGTGCCTCATCCAGGCTCTTCTTAAACACCTCCAGTGATGGAGACTCCACCACCTCCCTGGGCAGCACATTCCAATGGCCAATTACTCTTTCTGGGAAGAACTTTCTCCGCACCTCCAGTCTAAGCTTTCCCTGGTGCAGCTTGAAACTGTGTCCTCTTGTTCTGGTGCTGGTTGCCTGGGAGAAGAGACCAACCCCCACCTGGCTACAACCTCCCTTCAGGGGGTTGTAGACAGCAATAAGGCTGTCTCTGAGCTTCCTCTTCTCCAGGCTAAGCAACCCCAGCTCCCTCAGCCTCTCCTCACAGGGCTGTGCTCCAGACCTCTCCTCAGCTTTGTTGCCCTTCTCTGGACGCCTTCCAGCAGCTCAACATCTTTCCTAACCTGAGGGGCCCAGAACTGGACACAGGACTTAAGGTGTGGCCTAACCAGTGCTGATTACAGGGCAGAGTGACTTCTCTGCTGCTGCTGGACACACTATTCCTGATGCAGGCCAGGATGCCCTTTGCCTTCTTGGCTGCCTGGGCACACTGCTGGCTCATGTTCAGCTGCTGTCCACCAGTACCCCCAGGTCCCTTTCTGCCTTGCTCTTCTCCAGCCACTCTGATGTTAGTCAGTTAGAGGGTAGAAAGGCTCTGCAGAGGGACCTCGACCGACTGGACAGATGGGCAGAGTCCAATGGGATGGCATTCAACAAGTCCAAGTGCCGAGTGCTGCACTTTGGCTACGGCAATCCCATGCAGAGCTACAGGCTGGGGTTAGAGTGGCTGGAGAGCTCCCAAACAGAGAGGGACCTGGGGGTGCTGATCGACAGCCACCTGAATATGAGCCAGCAGTGTGCCCAGGTGGCCAGGAGGGCCAATGGCATCCTGGCCTGCATTAGGAATAGTGTGGCCAGCAGGAGCAGGGAGGTCATAGTGCCCCTGTACTCTGCTTTGGTTAGGCCGCACCTTGAGTCCTGTGTCCAGTTCTGGGCCCCTCAGTTTAAGAAGGACATCGAAACACTTGAGCATGTCCAGAGAAGGGCAACAAGGCTGGTGAGAGGCCTTGAACACAAGCCCTATGAGGAGAGGCTGAGGGAGCTGGGATTGTTTAGCCTGGAGAAGAGGAGACTCAGGGGTGACCTCATTGCCCTCTACAACTACCTGAAGGGTGGTTGTAGCCAGGAGGGGGTTGGCCTCTTCTGCCAGGCAACCAGCACCAGAACGAGGGGACACAGTCTCAAGCTGCGCCAGGGGAGGTTCAGACTCGAGGTGAGGAGGAAGTTCTTCACCGAGCGAGTCATTCGGCATTGGAACGGGTTGCCCAGGGAGGTGGTTGAGTCATCGACCCTGGAGGCGTTCAAGGGGAGATTGGACGTGGCACTTGGTGCCATGGTCTAGGCATGGGATCTGTGTTGATAGGTTGGACTCGATGATCCCCGAGGTCCTTTCCAACCTAAGTGATACTGTGATACTGTGATACTGTGACCCCAGCCCAGCACTGCATGGGATTGTGGTGGACAATGTGTAGAACCCTGCATTTAGATGTGTTAACTCTTATGCCCTTGGACTCTGCCCATCTGTCCACTGGGTAGAAGAATAATCAGTCTTAACACTCAGTCTACAAAAAATCTCAGCCCTATATGGCTTTAGTCAAGACTTTATCACCATGCTGGAGACCTGGGCTCTGCAGACTCCTCTCCACACTACCTTTGGTGCTCATGAGTGCACTGTATCCCGTGGCACAGTGGTCCTTGCCTAGGGAGAGGAGTCTCTACCACACTAGAGACAATCTGAATCCATTGCCTGTTTTCTTTATTAATATATACATAACCTGAGAGGTGAAACACCTGAAAACCTCTGTCCTTAGACAGCAATGTACATGCATGAGCTGAAAGACAGCTTCTTATCTTTTTAAATCTTTGTGTCTCATTTTCGCATCAGTGATCACAATTTCTGCAGTTTCTTGCTCAGCACTTGAAGGTATTGCAGGAAACTACAGCTAGGGAGACTGCAAATTCTTCATACTTCTGGATGGACATCAAATTCTTCTGCATCTTCTCAGCAGGAGAGGAACAAGCCTTAATAAAAACACTTTTCTATCATACTGGGAAAAAAAAAGAAAAAGAAAATTAGGAGTTTCTTGCTCCTTTCCTGCACTTTGTCCAGGTCAAAAAGAACAAATCCCACTCTACAGCAGGGTCATTAGCAGTATAATGATGGGTCATAGACCACCGATACATGAATACTGTGACTATGAGTGCAGCTGATATCAAACCACAAGAGCCACATGCTGCTGCCAGCATCCATACAGTGGCTATGAGATTTGACTTGCGTTCACCGGCTCTGCATGTATCCTTCACCTTGCGGCATTACATCCTACTGCTCTTTCAATTCTGTCTGCCCCCCAAGAGCCTGCATTGTGCCATTGCATGCTCCAGCTCCAATGCGGGGTAGTGATGTGGCCAAGGTCACTTTGAAGGAGGCAGCTTCGCCCCTCCTCCTCTTCAGTAAAATGAAACAAGTGAGGAGATAGAATAGAATAGAATAGAATAGAATAGAATAGAATAGAATAGAATAGAATAGACCAGGTTGGAAGAGACCTTCAAGATCATTGTGTCCAACGTATCATCCAACACCACCTGATCAATTAACCCATGCAACCAAGCACCCTGTCAAGTCTCCTCCTGAACACCTCCAGTGATGGTGATTCCACCGCCTCCCCGAGCAGCACATTCCAATGGGCAATCACTCTCTTTGTGTAGAACTTCCTCCTAACATCCAGCCTAAACCTCCCCTGGTACAGCTTGAGACTGTGTCCTCTTGTTCTGGTGCTGGCTACTTGGGAGAAGAGACCAACATCTGCCTGTCTACAACCTCCCTTCAGGTAGTGTAATGGGTTGGGGGAGGCGTTAACCCACCACAGGTAGTTGTAGAGAGCAATAAGGTCACCCCTGAATCTCCTCCTCTCCAGGCTAAGCAACCCCAGCTCCCTCAGTCCCTCCTCACAGGGCTTGTGCTCCAAGCCCCTCAGCAACTTTGTTGCCCTTCTCTGGACACCTTCCAGCAACTCAACATCCTTCCTAAACTGAGGGGCCCAGAACTGGACACAGGACTCAAGGTGTGGCCTAACCAGTGCAGCATACAGGGGCACAATGACCTCCCTGTTCCTGCTGGCCACACTGTTCTTGATGCAGGCCAGGATACCATTGGCTCTCCTGGCTGCCTGGGCTCACTGCAGGCTCATGTTCAGCCTACCATCAACCAGCACCCCCAGGTCCCTTTCTTCCTGTCTGCTGTCCAGCCACTCTGACCCCAGCCTGTAGCTCTGCATGGGGTTGTTGTAGCCAATGTGCAGCACCTGGCACTTGGATGTGTTCAATCTCATGCCCTTGGACTCTGCCCATCTGTCCAGTCTGTCAAGGTCCCTCTGCAAAACCTCTCTACCCTCCAGCCGATCAACACCTGCCCCCAGTTCTGCCCATAAAAAAAATAAATCTATGCTGGTACCAGATCTGTGATATAATGATGCTTTTCCTAGTGTTCAGATGATGCAAGTCCTGATCCTGTAACTTCTTTCCTTGTGGCAGCTGACAGATAGTTCCAAACAACAAAGCAATTTACTCTTCCTTCTCAGTCCAACAATTAATAGCACCTTACCTGTTTATTTGTTTATTCTTGTTTAAAGAGAACAATACTGGAACTGAAAATCTCTGAATATTTAATGAACTACCAGAATAATCTCTAACATAAATGCTTTGATAACAGAAGTAAGGATTGTTATTTCAGTGCAGAGTTCTGACACACCCTACTGATGCGTTAGTGGGGAAGATCTGGTCTTAAGGCTAAAGCCTGAAGCTATACATCTATGTGCTTATTAAGGAGTATGACTTGTGCACAGACTAGAAGGAACAGAGAGGAAACTTGAATTTTTCACTGGAACAGAAAAGTTTCCTCAGGCCATTTGTTTCTGGGTGGATTTGTAGAGCCCTAACTTTAAATAGTCATGAAGAAAATTTTTAAGTAATGTGGTGGAAGTCACACAAATTGATGCTTTTGCTCTATAATGTTGGTAACAATACTACCTATTACAAAATAATTTTTCCATGTTAAATGGGACCAGAGTAATTTGATGACTATTTGCAAACATTCTGTCTTGTGCAGGGGAATGGAAGCTCATATCCACAGATCTGCCTACATACAGCCTTAACCCATCAATAGCTTGGCTTTGGACAACATGAAATGGAATGGAATGGAATGGAATGGAATGGAATGGAATGGAATGGAATGGAATGGAATGGAATAGAATAGAATAGAATAGAATAGAATAGAATAGAATAGAATAGAATAGAATAGAATAGACCAGGTTGGAAGAAACCTTCAAGATCATCAAGTCCAAACAATCACCCAACACCATCTTATCAACTAAACCATGGCACTGAGTGCCTCATCCAGTCTCTTCCTAAACTGCTCCAGTGATGGTGACTCCACCACCTCCCTGGGCAGCACATTCCAATGGCCAATCTCTCTTTCTATGAAGAACTTCTTCCTACCATCCAGCCTAAACCTCCCCTGGTGCAGCTTGAGACTATGTCCTCTTGTTCTGCTGCTGCTTACCTGGGAGAAGAGACCAACCCCCACCTGGCTACAACCTCCCTTCAGGGTCATGCAGTGACCCCATACATGTTGCAGGATTGATGAGGCCCCATGTCTACTCATGTAAGTCCCTTACCTAGAAGACAAGAAGTTTATTGAGAGCTAATGGCAGAAAACCTGCAACAGCTTAAGCTGCAGTTTTGCAACCCTCTTTGGTAAACGGAGCCCTTCCAAGATCACAGAAGACATCCTCTAGAAGGTCCTCCTGGACACAAGATCCATCGTGGTCACTATCCAGCTCCTTCCAAAAGGATGAAGTACAGAACATCAGCCAGCAAATTGTTGGCAAAGCAAGATTAGTAGGATCATGGTTGTGTTTCACTGCCTCATAGCATTGCAAGCAGCTGTCTGAGCAAGGGAGGACACAGTATCCTGTGCTCACCATCGTGACACAAGGACAAAATTGGAGCTGATGTTTCTGATGCTCACTGTATGATACTACAAAGTGCTTTATGTACCATAATGACCAATGCCCCCATGAATGTATTGTCGTACAGTTCAGCAGAGCAGGCTACAAGATGAGTTTTCAATTTGGCCTTGAATGGATTTGCCGAATTGGCACCTCTGACGTCAAGTGGAAGTGAATTCTGCAAGTCTCAATCTATTTTATAGGGAGGTGCTATTGATTTTTTTATTGTCTTACTTTGTTGGTTTTTTTTTTTTTCCTCCAGCTCTTCCCTCCCAACTCCCACCTTCAGCAGGATTGAATGCTTTGATTTAAGAGAGGCTGTTTAGTGCAAGAGACCCTCTTGGTGGCGAATTAGAGGATGGCTTGCCCTGTACATCCCTGCAGTCAGACTGCAGAGACATGCTTATCCATCACCTGCACACAGGGCATTTGCAATACAATTATATCCTTCAAGCTGGTAGCTGGATCTGCTGGCAGCCTCCAATGCCACTCCACTGTCAGTTAATGCAGGAATCTGGCCCCTAGGAGGCTGCATGCAGAGTACCGCCAAGGGAGCAGTGTGAGCTGTGCATCAGCTCTACTGCATTTTAGAATTCTGTGACTAGATGGAATCATTGGGGTTTGAAGGGCAATGGTTAACTGTGCTTACTTGCAGAGCATCATCCATTTTTCTCTTTGGCTATGAAACAGAACAGGGCTATTCCTGAAGAAATAATCTGTAGTTCCTCTTAATGTCTCATCTAGCTATGGAAAGTCACTTCTGACTGGGAAGTTGCATCTGTTCCTCTAGCATCTTTCCTGTCCTACAGCAAAAGGCAATGACTTTTGTGTAGAAACCTAAGGTTATCCTTGGTGCTTCTTGATCTGACAGATTTAGATGAGTTTTGAAGGCTCCCAGT
Organism: Melanerpes aurifrons; assembly: GCA_011125475.1. Lineage (NCBI taxonomy): Eukaryota > Metazoa > Chordata > Aves > Piciformes > Picidae > Melanerpes > Melanerpes aurifrons. The sequence continues at coordinate 9,780,919 of WWNC01000044.1, forward strand.
GACGATTTCTCTGCACTCACGTGTTTCTTCAAGACAGCCTCCCTGCCTGATGGAGTAGTGAGGTGCCAGCAGGTGGTCATGCATGCATCACTGTTGCCTGGCAAATCTATGTACCCCAGTGAGTCATTTTGTTGAGTCACAGAATCATAGAACCACAAAATGTTTTGGATTAGAAGGGACTAATGAAAGGTCATCTAGTCCAAGCACCCTGTGCTGAGCAGGGACACCTTCCACTAGATCAAGTTGTTGAGAGCCCCATCCATCCTGACAGGGAATTTTTCAAGGGGTGGAACATTCACCACCTTCTGGGCAACCTGTGCCGCTGTCTCACCATCCTCATCATAAAATATTTCTTGTATCTATTCTAAATCTCCCTTCTTTTAGCTTAAAACTGTACCCCTTGTCCTGTTGTAACAGACCCTGCTAAAAAGATTGGCCCCATCTTTCTTATAGGTCCATTTTAAGTACTGAAATGCTGCACTAAGGTCCTTCTAAGGAGCCTTTCCTTTCCCAGGCTGAACAAGGCCAGCTCTCTCACTCTGACCTATGTAGCAGAGATAGTCCAGCCCTCTGATAAATTTTGTGACCTCCTCTGAATCTGCTCTAACAGAGCCATGAGTTTGACTCTAGGGGAAGCATTCTTTGCTTGTGAGGCTTCAGATAACTATGTTAATAACGTCGCTGCGCTCAGGCTCTACATGCTTAGTGGTTATCTCAAACAACTTTGAGTTCCTCAAGGATCAACGTGTAACCAAGCAGTAGAAGCCAACAGATGTCTGCAAACGTTATAGCTGAAGATACACATCAAGGACAGAGAACTTAAAACAAATTTGGATCACTGAGACACTTGAACGTGTCCAGAGAAGGGCAATGAGGCTGGGGAGAGGCCTTGAGCACAGCCCTGCTACTCCAGCAGCATTTGGCTCTTGTTGCTGTCTGGGTGAGAAGGTAAGTTGCCAACTTCTCATCCGCTTTAAATACTGTCCCAAAATAATTAATACCTTTTGGCAACAGGGAAACCTGATGACTGAACCTACGGGATGGGGCATACCCAAACATGGCCAGGGTCACACAGTTCACAGCTGTGTTACAAAGTTAATTTCACATGCTACACGTTTATCTGGACCCCAGGAAGTGTCCGGGTTTGCACATTCACAGGTGCTTAACCCATTGTCTGGGTTAGTGCATGTTCTGGGCTTTGAACCTTCAGGACACAAAGAATCATAGAAATCAAGACAGAATATTCTGGTCAGCTCAGAATGAGCTGTTTATTTAAGAAGTTATTTCATCTTTATGATAATCTTCAGGGTTCTCTTATGGAGAAAAAAAAATTACCTTTTTTTCTTTACTCCAAAGAGATTGTTTGGGCTTTTTCCTATCTCTGTGAGTGCGCTGCAGTTTTTGAGACTCTTGAACATGTCCAGAGAAGGGCAACAACGCAGGTGAGGGAGAGGCTGAGGGAGCTGGGGTTGCTTAGCTTGGAGAAGAGACTCAAGGGAGACCTTATTGCTCTCTACAACTACCTGAAGGGAGGATTGTAGCCAGGAAGGGTGTTGGTCTCTTCTCCCAGGCAGCCAGTACCAGAACAAGAGGACACAATCTCAAGCTGTGCCAGGGGAGGTTTAGGCTGGATGTTAGGAAGAAGTCCTATACAGAGAGAGTGATTGCCCATTGGAATGTGCTGCCCAGGGAGGTGGTGGAGTCACCAGCATTGGAGGTGTTCAGGAGACTTGATAGGGTGCTTGGTGCCATGGTTTAGTTGATTAGGTGGTGTTGGATTGGTTGATAGGTTGGACATGATGATCTTGAAGATCTCTTCCAACCTGGTCTATTCTATTCCATTCTATTCTATTCTATTCTATTCTATTCTATTCTATTCTATTCTATTCTATTCTATTCTATTCTATTCTATTCTAGCCAATGACATCCTGGCCTGCATCAGGAATAGTGTGGCCAGCAGGAGCACGGAGGTCATTCTGACACCGTACTCAGCACTGGTTAGGCCATACCTTGAGTCCTGTGTCCAGTTCTGGGTCCCTCAGTTTAGGAAAGATGTTGAGATGCTGGAGGGTGTCCAGAGAAGGGCAACAAAGCTGAGGAGAGGTCTGGAGAGGCCTGTGAGGAGAGGCTGAGGGAGCTGGGGTTGCTTAGCCTGGAGAAGAGGAAGCTCAGAGACAGCCTTATTACTGTCTACAACTCCCTGAAGGGAGGTTGTAGCCAGGCGGGGATGGGTCTCTTCTCCCAGGCAACCAGCAGCAGAACAAGAGGACACAGTTTCAAGCTGCACCAGGGGAAGTTTAGGCTGGATGTTAGGAAGAAATTCTACAGAGAGAGAGTGATTGCCCATTGGAATGTGCTGCTCGGGGAGGTGGTGGAATCACCATCACTGGAGGTGTTTAAGAAGAGCCTGGATGAGGCACTTGGTGCCATGGTTCAGTTGATTAGATGGTGTTGGGTGACAGGCTGGACTTGATGACCTCTGAGGTCTTTTCCAACCTGGTTAATTCTGTGTTCTGTAAATGTGTCATGCACAACAGAATAACAGAACCTGTAAATGAACTTTGCAAATAAGTTACAAAGGTGTCTGAAGACTCCATTGCCCATGATATTCAATAGCAAAATAACAAATATATATATTTTATTACACTCTGACTTGACATATAGTATTTCTTTTCTTCCATTTAATCAAAACAATTAAGACAAAAAATTTCGTTAAGGTTTGCCCTGATCAAAACTTTCTTTATTTGTTGTACCCGTCAACCCTAAGCAAATTATTTGTTCTGATTTGATGAAGCAGCCAGCAAAGACTCACACATGCTGGACAGTGAAGCACAGTCTCTATTTAACCATAAGAAGTTGAAGCCTGGGGTTGAAATCTTACCTCCTGGGAAGCTCATAGAAAATTTGCCCCTAACATCATAGAAGCCAGAACATCATCACAGCCTTTAATCATCCCCTTTGAAGTACAAAAAGCTGCTCATACATTTCAAGCAGTTAGTTTTCCCCACAGACTCCCCTGAAGAGATGGACCCTCAATGAGTTGAGGGGAGACTCTCAGCATCTTCTGTCTGCCTTTTTATGTGTGTGGCTTAGTTAGGGCTCACCTCTGGAGACCTATGTTCAAACTAGACTTTTAGTCAAAGCTAATGAAACATTTAGGTGTGTCATGTGAGTCAAGTGCCTGGAAGGTAGCACTGGTATTATCACAGACACCTTTCAAAATGAAGAGATATTTCTTTAGCTCTGGAGACTCATCTGTGTGATCTTAAATATGTCTTCCAGTGCATTTATCCTGAGTATCTCAGAATTCACAAAAGCTGATAAGATAAGCCTCATGTCTCCTGTATTCTTAAATATTTTAGATACTGGGTAGTCCAATGTGTGTAATCAGGTCAACCAAAGGCTTAGAGATAGTTCCAAACCAAATTCTTCTCAGTAGAACAGTGGTTCTGGAATAATAGTACCAAGCCTTTAGTGTTTTATGGTGGGGGATCAGACTTTATAACATTAATACTTGTTAAAGCAGTGTGGACATGCAAAGCAGGAGTGTTGCAGACTAACCAAACTCTGAAGTGTTGTTCCACCACCTGAGCTTTGTGTGAGAGACAGCCCAGGTCAGGGACTCAGCCCAACTCTATTGGCTTTCCTGCCTAAGACTCCATTAGAGTTATTCAGAGGGTTGCTATTGCTGCCTTTTTTTTTTTTGGTGACACCCTGCCTTCACATTTTTATTTCTTATGGGATGTTTTTTACCTTTAGAGATGTGTTTTATAAATCAGTGCATGTGAACAGCATTTACCTGTGCTTGTGAATGCAGTTATCACCAAAGATAACACCTAACCTTAATTTAATTTCATCTGAAATGAAATATTCTCCTCAGCAAAAACAACAGGGACCACTCCAGTTGCCCCTGCTGATGACCTCATGGGATGTGCTGAGGGTAGGGTGCAGCCTGCACACCCAACTCATCTCAAACTTAATTCCACTGGGGACCACCAAATGTCTTGGTTTTGCGTCTGTGTCAGGGAGGCAGCAGGTGATGAGGACCTCCAGAGGGAAATCTGTTTGTGACTTAGTCAAAGCCTTCACCTCATTACCTGAAGTATGCCCACCTGTCATCCTGCCAGTGTCTGTACAGACTTGCAAGCCAATTCCTTTTAAACTAAAGGATGGTAGACTTAGGCTAGATACAAAGAAGAAATTGTTTATGATGAGTTTGGTGAAACACTGGCACGGATTACCCAGAGAGATCGTAGATGCTCCATCCCTGGAAACATTCAAGGTCAGGTTGGATAACCTGATGTAGTTGAAAATGGCAGTATTCACTGTGAGGCTGCTGGACTAGATGACCTTTAAAGGTCCCGTCCAACCCAAAACATTCTATTGTTCAATGAGAAAAAGTCTGCACAGACATAACAAATGATGCTGGTTTGGTGGCAGTGGGCTTTTTCAGGGCTGGCCTGATTTCCCAAGGTGCTTGTGTACCAAGAGTTGTTGCAAACTGCTCATAAATACTTTCAGATGGGGATGCCAAAGGTCTTTTCCTTTGCCCACTTTTGCCCACCCTTGCTCTTCAGATACCCTTTTGCTGATTCCTAGACCTGACTACAGCTCTGAAGCATATCAAGGCTGCAGATAAAATACAGTGATTTCCTTAAATTAACTGTAAAGGTGTAAGGAATGACCTAAACTGAACACAGAAGCTGATAGTCTTCATGCAATCATCATTCCTGAGAACTGCTTCAGTGGGGGACTTGGCCACCAGCACACCCTTACAAGACATAGTTTCAGGCACTGATGGATGATGGGGAGTATCTAGGTGGGGCAGGAGACCAAGAGAGGAGTTTCCCAGATCAGCTCTTCTCTTCTAGTTCTGCACTGTTACAGCTAACACAAGTTTTGCCAGTTATTTCACCAGGGGAAAACAGAGCCATACATTTTCCTTACATTTCTGGCAGTAGTTCTAAATTGTCCTCTGAAATAACTGGAGGTGTAAGGTCTCATATGTCAGCTGTTTGATACTATTCCTTCAACTGAGACCCAGGTCTTGCCCTTGGGAGGCTGCTCTGGCATCAGAGGAAGTAGGCTTGATACAACTTCTGCTTTGAGTGTCAGCTTTCTCTGCTCTAAAATCAGTTTCAGACTCCTCACTGCTTTTCAGAGATCAAGGGACCCTTGACAATTAATACTGTGAATGTGTCCAAATCATAAGACATAAGAGCTGGCACAAAATCAAACTATTTGAGTTATTGCCACTGTTTGGATGTTGAAAGATGTGTCTTGCCTGATGCAGTTTTTCCAGAGCAGATCAGACTTGACAATATTTTGTGTATGAGTAAGTCTTGTCTGTGTAGAGCAAAGCTTAACAATAATTATTTGCTTTGTGCAATGCTGACATCACAACACAGAGAGACTGCACACTCAGTCTCAGCTGACAAAGAGCGGAAGAACGGCCTCCTTTGCATGATGAAGAAAACCCCTTGTAACCATCTGCATTTACCATGGTCTTTAAGGAAGCCACTCTTAAGTGACAGCCACACTAACCCTCTAATAGTGTACAAGATGCTTAGAATTTATTTCTTCTTAATTTGCACTAAAGAAATAAATGCTGTCCTCTCAATTTGACTCCCTTTCCATCCTGTGTGATAAAGTTATCAAAAATAATCAGGTCATAGAGTGGGGGCTGAAGAGGAAATTGTACATTAATACTAATGCAGCTGGCATTGCAGGAGACACGAAGCCTGCTGTTCCTTCATTGGCCTGGGAATGTTTAACAAGCTCACTACATACCTTTGCTTTGCTTTGCAAAAGAAGAAAACCCTGCACAGCTGCCTGAGCGTCTGACAAGAATGCACAGACATAATAATTTCTTTGACCTCAGCCACATGAGTTTCTGAAAAGAACAAAACAGCATCATTTCATGGCATTTACAGTTTAAACCTTTCCTATTCAAGTTTCTAACAAAAAAAGCCAACAGCCCATTCTGGTCATGATTAAAATTCATAGGCTTGCTGCAGAGAACAGATGCAGAAGCAATTTTAGGCCAGTCATATCCCAGCTCTGCAAAATTAATTTGACAGGTTTGCATTAAAGCACTGATCAATATCCACTTTAGAGCAGCAGAGGCTAACTGAGAAAAAATAAGTGACCGGAGTGCTACCAGACGAGAAAAAATGAATCTTTGAGACTTTTTTCCCTCTAAGCTTGCACCTACATCAGAAGTCCTGACCTCAATCCATTGATCGGTTGCAGTTAACATGACAAAAGGCCTGGCGGATATACCAGAGCTATACCTACCAGGGAACAATCAACCCTGATACACTAAATGTTTGACAGAGTGACTAGACTGCTGAATTAGTATTTGCTTTCTGAGGTCTGGCAGGCAACCTTTCCGTCCTGCAGTTTCCTAGATGCTTACAAAAGGGATTATATATAGACATGGTTTATAGAACTTCTCTTAAACTTTCTTAAAGAAGCACCTCTAGGTGTTTTAAGCTGAAGCCAAGGTAATAAAACTCTGCAGACTTCTGCCATTCCAGCCATGCCTGCAGTGGGAGAGTAGTGTGTTTCCATTTTCAGCTTAATAAGGACGACCAGTTTCATTAGAGTGTGCTGGTGTTTCTTCATCTGAGGGAGTGTGAGGAAGCAGCATGGGGCACCAGACCTATCCCAGGCTTTGCTTAGGAGCAGGAGTGACATTATTCACATGGGTGTTTGATTGAAAGTCTCTCTGTCCTGGGGTGTGCAGGCGGAATTCAGCAGAGGAGTGGTTTTACACAGCCTCAATGCACACCGAGGATCTATCACCACGTCACTGCCACAGTTCCAGCAATCCTGGCACGTGTTGCCCATGGACGGAAGGTGTGGCACTGAAGACACATTCATGCATTTTATGAGATGGGCTTTTGTCTCACAAGTGATCTTGCAACCATAAAGTGTGGTAATAACTCACTAGGCATGGTTCTATCTAACTGCAAATCTCTTCTGCTCCCGTGGGACACCAGCTATCCCTGGATGACATGAAGTCTAATTGCACCTACTGGACCACACACCAAGCAGATTGCACTGATTTGCCCAGAAAAAGGGGAGGAGGTGGGTAGAGGGTTTGAAAAGAAACATTGGTGTGATTTCCAGCCTTCTCTTCACTGAATTTGCATGGCACCTCTGAGCATTGCACACAAGGAGATGTGGTGAGGTCTCCTCAGGACCACCTGTGATTGAGGAAATCCTTGGTATCTGTACAAGCTGGGGGATGAGAATGAGAACAAGAGGACACAGTCTCAAGCTGCACCAGGGGAGGTTTAAGCTGGATGTTTGAAAGAAGTTCTTCCCAGAAAGAGAGATCGGCCATTGGAATGTGCTGCCCAGGGAGGTGGTGGAGTCACCATCGCTGGAGGTGTTTAAGAAGAGACTGGATGGGTGCTTGGTGCCATGGTATAGTTGATTAGATGGTGTTGAGTGATAGGTTGGACTTGTTGATCTTGAAAGTTTCTTCCAACCTGGTCTATTCTATTCTATTCTATTCTATTCTATTCTATTCTATTCTATTCTATTCTATTCTATTCTATTCCATTTCCATTTCCATTTCCATTTCCATTTCCATTTCCATTCCATTCCATTCCATTCCATTCCATTCCATTCCATTCATGAGGGGACTAAAAGCAGCTCTGAAGAGAAGGACTTGTGGTTACTGGTAGATGAAAAGCGGGACATGAGTTAACAATACACATTTGCAGCCCAGAATTGCAACCATATCCTGGACTGCAACAAAAGCAGCATGGCCAGCAGATAGAGGGAAGTGTTTCTGCCTCTCTGCTCTGCTCTGGTGACACTCCATCTGCAGTGCTGTGTCCAGCTCAGGAGTTTTCTGCACCTCTTAGAATGGGTTGGAAAGAGCCACAAAAATGCTCAGGGAACTGAAACACTTTTGCTGTGAGGGCAGACTGAGAGAGTAGGTCTTGTTCAGCCTGCAGAAGAGAAAGCTGCAGAAAGCCTATATTGCAGCTTTTCAGTAGTTAAAAGGGCCTATAAGAAATATGGGGACAATCTTTTAAGCAGAAATTGTTGTGACAGGACAGGTGGTGATTCAGACTAGACAGAAGAAAGATGTTTTTTACATTGAGGGTGGTGAAACACTGGCACAGGTTGCCCAGAGGGGTCGTGGATGCTCCATTGCTGAAAACACTACAGGTCAGGTTGGATGGAGTTCTGAGCAGTGTAACATAGTTGAAGATCACAGAATCACAGAATGGTAGGGGTTAGAAGGGACCTCTGGAGCTCATCTGGTTCAAATCTCCTGCTAACACAGGTACACCTAGATCATGTTGCAAGCTGCCCCTGCAGGGCTGCTGTATGAGATGGCCTTTAAATGTCCTGTCCAACCCAAAACCATTCTGTGGTTCTTCTTCAACTACACTTGCTGCACCCGACACCTTTGGCAGGAACCAGCAACCACTGCCTGCCAACATAATTCAGGTGGCAAATTTCAGCCTGTGGATCAGATCCCTAAACAAAGTCCCTGGATGGATCTTTTCCTCTCTGCCCCTTTTCCCAGAATTTGTTGCATTTCATGAATACAGCCAAATACCAACCTAGAGGTCCCCCTTTTCTTCCCTGGAAGAAGATGTGTTTAAAGTATATTTGGTTTATTGCAGTGGCAAGAAGATGAATCAGCCCTTTCTGTTTCTGCTCCTTTTCCTGTTTAAGGTCTTCAACATAAGCACCACAATTTCCTGCTATAAACCTAACTATGGGTCCACATTAATTACCTTTAATCACATACTAATTACCTGACATCACTCCACAGTAAATTATGAGTCTCACAGACAGTGTTTTGCCAGGAAAAAGATGAGGTAAAGAGTATTTACTGACCAGATATGAATGTGCTGCCCAGTTCCAGCCATTACTCACTTCTGCTGATGCTTGGCATGCTTTAGTCCCCAAAATGGGCTAAACCAGCCTTAGAAATCTTGTGAATATCTGTTGTGTAATCCTACACTACACAGTTAAGGAACAGGACAGCCATGGTTGAAGTACCTTCTTTGGTCATGTAGAACACAAGTTCACTTCCCAGCATAAATCTAGAGCTCTCAAGCCACCAAGGAGCAGTTTTCTTAAATCTGAGGTGCCTAATTACCTCTGAGTTCAACGGAAAACTAAGCAAATTTCTTAAATACCATTTACAATCTGTCCTCAAGCTACATGGTTTCTTCTCTGTCAGATGACAGTCATCACTTTCCCCAAATTCCCAAGGATTAACATGAATAGATGTATCAGTCAGGCTCCCCCCTCTCCAGTAATGGAGGGCATGAACAGTCCACAGAGGGACAGATAAACCCCACTGCATTTAAAAAGCAATGAAAAACTTTAGTTATCATTTACCATGTCTGTACTAAGCATTTCTATGCAGAGACAGACATAGCAAGCATTTAGACACCCAATGAGACATCAAACTATCTTGTTCTAAGCCTTGTCCAAACATTTCTAGTGGCTTTACAAAGCTTCACAGCCATGTATCCTGAATTAATATGCACAAAATTTTGCTGTTCAGAGCATCAGCATCAGCCCTTTGACCCTGGCACATCCTGTTAACTTATGCAAAGATTTTATTGCTGTGTGAAATAAAAATACCTGTTGGCAGATATGCTTGTTTGACCTAGATATGCAGGTACAAGCCAAAGTGTCACACAGCCAGTGCCAAAGCAGGATACATTTACTGCCAAGAGAGGTTTCTGGTGGTTTATCATCCCAGACTGTGAATTAAACACACACACATGACTGTGAAAAATGCAGCACCCGTGTGCAAACTATGTGGCTGTGCCCCCCACAAAGGGACACAGGGACTGACACACCAGGTCTGATTGCCATCACCTACCAAGTCAGGCAGTGAACACCTTGGCACTGTCTCTACTGAGGTCAAAAGGCTCAGATATAACCAATGTCTTAGCACACCAAGAAACAAGGATCTATATTACAGTGGAGCATATATCCCTAAATGTATATAGCAGCACATCAATAACACAGCTCAAAGTTCCACCTCATTTGGAGCTGTGTCTTCTTTATCTTTCTGCAACCAGTTAGTCTCTTAAATATTACAACACACTGCTCCTTATGTCTCTTAAATATTAAACAAGGGCTGCACAAAATAGATTCAATAATCAATAGCAATGATCACAAGGGCTGGAAAATGGAACCATTTAAGGGTTTTAGGATCTAGTGAATACACCTGGCTCTTTCATTCAGAGAAAAACAGTGCAGCCAAAGTCCAGCTGAATCACACACTCCCTAACCACACAGATTTCTTTCCTTCCTCCTGCTTGGCACAGCTTGCTTTTAAGAATCAGCAAGAAGTCATCAGGAAAAAAAAAAAAGCAAATATGTCCCCAACCACAAAATATTTCATGTAGTCAATAGATAAGTCTGTGCTTTAGGAACTAACTGAGGGATGCCTTCCACAAACCCCTGACATATGTGCATTTCTCAGATCAGATGAGGGCTTCATTCTTTCAAAGCCCATTTTTATTATACTATCAATTGCTCTTCTCACATAACAGCTGAGATGCATTAGTGCCCTTTTTATGTCTGTAAAAGGAGGAGATCTTTACAGTTTCAGCTGGTTCTGATACATATTTGTAAGTGAAATGTATGTCCAGATGCTGACATATATGTAACACACGTGCCTTGTAAGGAAAGGCATCCAGGTTCACTTCAGATTATAAACACCTTTTGGAAATTATTTGTCAGAGGACAACTTAAGTCATGCATTAATCTATTAATAATAGAGGGTCCATGACATCATTTTGCTAATTACTTGGTTTTAGTGCTCTCCATATAATGGTGATTGTTTTACTTTTTTAAATGTAGTCACTCTTCTCTGAACAGTTCTTCTGGGTTTTACTCTCGTGGTGGTTAAAGAGAAGTGAAATGAAATTGTGTCAATAAAGAGGTCATTACATTAATTCCTATACCCATTAACCCCCTATCCAAAGAAGAAAGCATCTGAATGGTATTGGAGGGACCTGGGATCCATCTCAAATGTAAAATCCTTTCTTGAAAATTATTTTTGCAAGCACAGGTTCTCATTGTTCAATCATGTGACACATCTGCCTCCCCTGGCATTACTGGGATAGCTGGTTCACAAATGCCTTTGGCTTGAACACTCACAGTATTTGTTGCCTGAATCTAGACATCAAATCAGAGTGAGGGTAAGCTTTTCATCCTGCATTTGTACCGCCACAGGATCCCACAAGCCCTTGAGAAGACCCAAATCTCCTTCCAGAATAGAACAGAATAGAATTAGAATAGAATAGAACAGAACAGGAGTAGAGTAGAGTAGAGTAGAGTAGAGTAGAGTAGAGTAGAGTAGAGTAGAGTAGAATAGAATAGAATAGAATAGAATAGAATAGAATAGAATAGAATAGAATAGACCAGGTTGGAAGAGACCTTCAAGATTATCGTATCCAACCTATCACTCAACACCATCTAATCAACTAAACCATGGCATCAAGTGCCTCATCCAGGCTCTTCCTAAACACCTCCAGTGATGATGATTCCACGACCTCACTGGACAGCACATTCCAATTGGCAATCACTCTCTCTATGAAGAATTTAATCCTAACCTCCAGCCTAAACCTCCCCTGGTACAGCTTGAGACTCTGTCCTCTTGTTCTGGTGCTAGTTGCCTGGGAAAAGAGACCAACCCCCACCTGTCTACAACCTTCCTTCAGGGAGTTGTAGAGAGCAAGAAGGTCTCCCCTGAGTCTCCTCTTCTCCAGGTTAAGCAATTCCAGCTCCCTCAGCCTCTCCTCACAGGGCTGTGCTCCAGACCCCTCTGCAGCTTCCTTGCCCTTCTCTGGACACCTTCTAGTAACTCAACATCTTTCTTAACCTGAGGGGCCCAGAACTGCACACAGGACTCAAGGTATGGCCTAACCAGTGCTGAATGCAGGGGGAGCATGACCTCCGTGCTCCTGCTGGCCACACTGGTCCTGATACAGGCCAGGATGCCACTGGCCTTCTTGGCCACCTGGGTACACTGCAGGCTCATGTTCAGTCTACTATCAAGCAGTACCCCCAGGTCCCTCTCTGCCTGGCTGCTCTCCAGCCACTCTGACCCCAGCCTGTAGCACTTCATGGGGTTGTTGTGGCCAATGTGTAGAACCTGGCACTCGGATGTGCTCAATCTTGTTGCCATGGCCACCAAATAACAGATTACAGCAATGATTTGCCACACTTTATAGATTTACCAAAATAGTTTTCAATGGCAATAATCAGTGTTAGTGTGATTATCATTTCTTCACTCCTTTTGTAGTGGCAAGTGTGCTAATAAATGGATTGGACAATTACTTAATCTCACATTGGGGCCCAGAAATACCTTTTGCTGAAGAGTTATTTGGCAGCTTTGGCAGTAATATTCAGTCACTGTCCACAGGTACCTCAAGCCCTTTGTCCATGTATCAGGAAGCCTCCAGCCATGTTGGATGCTTGCATTTGAGCAAAACCAATCAAGGAACTCTTGTGATCTTGTAACTCCAGAGACCTCTTTGCCCATGGAAAATCCAAGCATATCTGCATTGCAGCTTGATCAAAACCTCTGTGGCCTCCTTGCTGTCATCAAAAAGGATTGTACACAGAAGAGCTGGAGGGGTTTTGCTTTAGCAGGGGAAAGGGTGCACTTGCATTCAACTGGCTCACAGCCTTGTCTATCCATCCTGCAGTGGAGAGGTTCACTTCTGTCATGCTGTAAAACTTCAGCAGCAGGAGATAGCTGAGCATTTACCATAAATTACCTTTATCCAAGGGAAGGACAGACACTTTACAGTGTAATTCACTCCCTGGAGATGTCCAATATAGGTCAGAGTTGTGCCCTGAGATCTACTGACTGAAAGGGTGTCTAAGGCAACTAGCCTAGAGTAGGGAAACATAGGTGAACTGAGTCTCAGAAACAAACCCTTGGAGCACTGTGATTAATATTGACAGCTCCACTCTTAAGCTGCACCAGGGGAGGCTTAGGCTGGATATTAGGAAGAAGTTCTTCCCAGAAAGAGAGATTGGCCATTGGAATGTGCTGCCCAGGGAGGTGGTGGAGTCACCATCACTGGAGGTGTTTAAGAGGAGGCTGGATGAGGCACTTGGTGCCATGGTTTAGCTGAGTGGATGGTGTTGGGTGATAGGTTGGACTTGATGATCTCAAAGGTATTTTCCAACCTGGTTTATTCTATTCTATTCTATTCTATTCTATTCTATTCTATTCTATTCTATTCTATTCTATTCTATTCTATTCTATTCTATTCTATTCTATTCCATTCCATTCCATTCCATTCCATTCCACTCCATTCCATTCCATTCCATTCCATTCCATTCCATTCCATTCCATTCCATTCCATTCCATTCCATTCCATTCCATTCTCCAGTTCCTTCCTCATTTCAAGACTCGTCCTTTCCTGCACTAACTGCTCAAAACTTGGGTACCTGGTATAGACCACAGGTGTAGTACCAGAACAAGAGGACACAGTCTCAGGCTACACCGGGGGAGGTTTAGGCTGGATGTTAGGAAGAAGTTCTATACAGAAAGAGTGATTGCCCATTGGAATGGGCTGCCTGGGGAGGTGGTGGAGTCACCATCATTGGAGGTGTTCAGGAGGAGACTTGATGGGGTGCTTGGTGCCATGGTTTGGTTGTTTAGGTGGGTTGGATTGATTGGTGGGTTGGACATGATGATCTTCCAACCTGGTCTGGTCTATGCTATGCTATGCTATGCCATGCTATGCTATGCTATGCTATGCTGTTCTGTTCTAGTCTAGTCTAGTCTAGTCTAGTCAGGTCTAGTCTATGCTGACTTGCATAGAGCCATGGCAGTGCTAGGTCCTGAACTTACAGAGTTGAAAACCTGTCTCCTTACCACATGGTTATTGAAGACCTTCAGCTCTGAAGGCCCAAGCGCATGCCTGGAATGCCAGTAAAGGTCGCAATGAGCCATCTCTAGCTAAGTACACACTCTCAGAAGCTCTGGGGAACTACCACCTAGGCTTGTTCATGTGCCCTCTGAGGATGGTTATGACACAGAGGACTCTGTCATTGCCTGCTCTAGCTTCTTGCCTAATAAAAGTCCTATTGTGGTGCTTGCAATTCCTTAACAATTCTCCCCCTGGGTAACTTGTTGAATTCTGTCCAGCCCATATACCTCATTTCACAGTCAAATCTTGTTTCAGGTAATCTGAAGTAAGTGACATCACCTTTGTTTACTGAGAGTGAATGCAGGGAAGTGGACCCTCTGTGCTTGTTCTTTGAGCAGTCTGATCCTAACCCTGTTTTGTTACATTTTTTTTTTCAGAAAAATAAACAAATTAAATAAACCAAAAGCTGGGCTGGTGTTTGTTCCTCTGTTTTTACCTACCATCATGGTAGGTTTGATTTTCCAAGGTGCTACAAGTACTAAAATAAAATGTATTACCAGCTTGGTTTGTTTTTCTTTCTCTCTCTATTTCTTTTCTTTTCTTTTCTTTTCTTTTCTTTTCTTTTCTTTTCTTTTCTTTTCTTTTCTTTTCTTTTCTTTTCTTTTCTTTTCTTTTCTTTTCTTTTCTTTTCTTTTCTTTTCTTTTCTTTTCTTTTCTTTTCTTTTCTTTTCTTTTCTTTTCTTTTCTTTTCTTTTCTTTTCTTTTCTTTTTTCTTTTCTTTTCTTTTCTTTTACCATGGCTCTTATTAATGTGGGGAATAAGGAGTCAGAGTTACCATTGTTCTTGCTGAAATAAGGAAATACTCATTTCATTGCCAGAGGTGCCTTGTAATGTCTTTTTTTGGTGTCTTCAGTAAAAGCCTCTTTGGCTCCAGTAATGTTCAAGAAAATGTACAAGCTGCCACTTTTATGCTTTCTGGGAGAGGGAAAGGCATACTGATAGACACTCTGCAGGTATATTAATGGGAAGAAGAAGACTAGGGAAGGTGTGGGCCCCCTCAGAAAGGAAAATGGTGACATGGTCACAAGTGATGAGGAAACAACTGAGGTACTTAATAACTTCTTTACCTCAATCTTCACTGCAAGGGCCTCTAGCCACACTCCTGATGTTATGGAAGACAATGCCAGGGACGGGGAGGAAGAACTGCCCATTGTAATTGCAGATCAGGTTCGTGATCATCTGAAGAACCTGAAAGTGTTCAAGTCCATGGGACCCGACGGGATACACCCACGGGTACTGAGAGAACTGGCAGATGAGGTTGCTAAACCCCTCTCTATTATATTTCAAAAGTCCTGGCAATCTGGGGAAGTCCCCACAGACTGGAAAAGGGGAAACATTGCCCCCATCTTCAAAAAAGGTAAGAAGGAGGAACCAGGGAACTACAGGCCAGTCAGTCTCACCTCTGTGCCTGGAAAGATCATGGAGTAGATCCTCCTGGAGTCACTACTGGCTCAGAAGAATAGTGAAGAGGTGATTGGGAACAGTCAGCATGGCTTTGCCAAGGGCAAATCCTGCCTGACCAACCTGGTGGCCTTCTATGAGCAGGTGACAAAATTAATAGATGAGGGGCGAGCAACTGATGTCATTTACCTGGACCTGAGCAAAGCCTTCGACACTGTCCCGCACCACATCCTGGTCTCCAAACTGGTGACACATGGGTTTGATGGGTGGAGCACTAGATGGATAAGGAACTGGCTTGATGGCCGCACCCAAAGAGTGGCTGTCAATGGCTCCATGTCCCAGTGGAGGCCAGGGACAAGCGAAGTCCCTCAGGGATCAGTCCTGGGACCTGTCTTGTTCAACATCTTTGTGGGGGCCACGGACAGTGGCATTGAGTGCACCCTCAGCAAGTTTGCTGATGACACCAAGCTGTGTGGTGCAGCAGACACGCTGGAGGGAAGGGAGGCCATCTGGAGGGACCTTGACAGGCTGGAGAGGTGGGCACAAGCCAACCTCATGAAGTTCAACAAGACCAAGTGCAGGGTCCTGCATCTGGGTGGAGGCAATCCCAGGCTCAAATCCAGGCTGGGCAGTGACTGGTTGGAAAGCAGCCTTGAGGAGAGAGACTTGGGGGTGCTGGTGGATGAGAAGCTCAACATGAGCTCTCAATGTGCACTTGCAGCCCACAAAGCCAATCAGATCCTGGGCTGCATCAGGAGAAGTGTGGCCAGCAGGTCAAGGGAGGTGATCCTCCCCCTCTACTCAGCCCTGGTGAGACCCCACCTGGAGTACTGTGTCCAGTTCTGTAGCCTCTATTACAAGAGGGATGTGGAGGTGCTGGAACGTGTCCAGAGAAGGGCCACGAGGATGATCAGAGGGCTGGAGCACCTCTCCTATGAGGACAGACTGAAGGAGTTGGGGCTGTTCAGTCTGCAGAAGAGAAGGCTCTGAGGTGACCTCATTGTGGCCTTCCAGTATCTGAAGGGGGCCTACAGGAAGGATGGGGAGGGACTTCTCAGGATGTCAGGTAGTGATAGGACTAGGGGGATTGTTATGAATCTAGAGGTGGGGAGATTCAGGCTGGATGTGAGGAGGAAGTTCTTCCCCATGAGAGTGGTGAGACCCTGGAATGGGTTGTCCAGGGAGGTGGTCGAGGCCCCGTCCCTGAAGGTGTTTATGCCCAGGCTGGATGAGGCTCTGTCCAGCCTGATGTAGTGTGGGGTGTCCCTGCCCATGGCAGGGGGGTTGGAACTAGATGATCCTTGTGGTCCCTTCACCCTGAATGATACTATGATACTATGATACTCTGCTGTTGAATTGTGACTGTCACTGTCTTATGGGAAGTTGAAGCATATTCACTGTAAAATGTGGGTTATTTTAGTACATTACTCCCACTGCTGCTGCTGCCTTCCCTCTCTCCTGTAAACAAAAAAGTAGAAAGCACAGTAACCGTGCCGTAACGTAGTGCTTAATGACCGCTCAGGCACAGTTAATTTGTCTGTGGGCCCATGAATTTATAAATCCACTACCCCACCCCCCCACCCCGAATGCAGAGAAGGCTCTGTTAAACTTCAGCCTTGTTGGCTAAACACCTGAGGTGGAAAAATTACTTGAAAGGACCTAATTCAAAAAATCCTTTAGGCCACACCATTGCATCCTGCCAGCCAGTGAAGATGCAGACAGCTATGAAGATAAAGACATCAATAAATAATCAGGGGTCTTAGACTTTTAAATGGGAATCTGAGCATTGCAACCCAAAGGTAAATTGAATCTTTTCCCCATCTTCCTAGCAGGTGCTTGTGCCTGTGTAAGCTATAAAACTTTGCTCATTGTAAATGTAGCTTGCCCTTTCGACAGGTTTTTTACGTGGAAATGGAAAGTCTTAGCTTGAGACCGCTCAACGGCATCTTTGCCTGCAGCAACCTTTGTTTTATGCTTTGCAAAGGCTTTTTTCCCCTTCACCTTTTCTTTTCCTCTTTCCCTTTGCCAAGGGATATCTAAATCCTACTTAAACATTTTTCTGTGGTAAACAGTTTTAAAGAAGTGAATTGTGCCACATGCAGCCAGTCAGTGGGGAGGACCCTTGCCACCACAGCATTAAAGGCAAGATGAGATGGGGCAACTGGTGATGAAATTGACTTCATTTATCTTTCTTTTTTTTTTTCTCTTTTCCTCTCCTGACAAAACTACAGCATGCACAAAGCCTGTCTGTACGTGCTTATTTGAAAGATGTTGTCTCATCACTTAATTAGTGTTTATGAACCATTCAGATGCACCATTAGAATAGAGTAGAGTAGAGTAGAATAGAATAGAATAGAATAGAATAAAATAGAATTAATCAGGTTGGAAAAGATCTTCAAGATCATCAAGTCCAACCTATCACCCAACACCATCTAATCAACTAAACCATGGCACCAAGTGCCTCATCCAGGCTCTTCCTAAACACCTCCAGGGATGGTGACTCCACCACCTCCCTGGGCAGCACATTCCAATGGCCAATCTCTCTTTCTGTGAAGAGCTTCTTCCTAACATCCAGCCTAAACCTCCCCTGGTGCAGCTTGAGACTGTGTCCTCTTGTTCTGGTGCTGGTTGTCTGGGAGAAGAGATCAACCCCCACTTGGTTACAACCTCCCTTCAGGTAGTTGTAGATAGCAAGAAGGTTTCCCCTGAGCCACCTCTTCTCCAGGCTAAGCAACCCCAGCTCCCTCAGCCTCTCCTCACAGGGCTGTACTCCAAACCCCTCCCCAGCCTCATTGTCCTTCCCTGGACATGTTCAAGAATCTCAATGTCCTTCTTAAATTGAGGAGCCCAGAACTGGACACAGTACTCAAGGTGTGGCCTAACCAGTGCAGTGTACAGGGGCAGAATGACCTCCCTGCTCCTGCTGGCCGCACTTTTCTTAATGCAGGCCAGGATGCCATTGGCCCTCTTGGATGTCTGGGCACACTGCAGGCTCATGTCCAGCCTACCATCCACCAGTACACCAGCGCTGAGTACAGGACAGAATGACTTCCCTGCTCCTGCTGGCCACACTGTTCCTGATTCAGTCTCGCTTGTATCCTGTAATTAAATGCTGGTACTCCTCACATCTTTATTGCCAAGGTAATCTACATTCACTCCTTGGCCACAAGGGTCTATCAGCTGCTGTTGACTGTTCCTCACATTCTGACCCATTGAGAAAGGTGAACAGCAGAAATACTACTGGAGGTATGACCCCACTTTCACCCACAGAAAGACTTTGTACACGCTGAGAGGAACCTGTCCTGCAACATCAGTTAAGATGTTCTCAAACCCTTGACTAATACTGAAACACAAACCTGGACAAGAGGTGACCTGAGTTACTGTTTCAACTTATTTTGAGGTAGATCCTGTTCTGTTTAGATTCAAACCAAATCCACAATTCTCCCAAACTAAGAGCCTGAATCCTCTTGCAACATTGGCTTTTAAAATTGTCTATGGGCTTTTTGTCCACTTTCATCATCTTCTGATTCCAGTATCATTAATAAAGACCTTTCTTTTGGGAGAGGATTGGATAAGAGAGAAAGATGCTACTTCCTGAGCCCAACCATCCCACAGGGATGGAGTTTCCTCTGGGAAACTCCTTAATGTAGACTGTTCCTTACAGTGCAAAATAATGTTGAAGAAAAACCTGAAAGCAAAAATCCCTTGTGGGCTTCTATGTGAATTTACTGCTGTTAGGTATTAGCTCTGATTCAGAGAGTCCTAAGCCATGAGCTGTTAAATGTAGTGAAAGTAGAACGAGTAGCACAGCAGACCTATCCTTTTCTTATATCCTTTTCTACTGGGCTGTTGCTGACCACCATTGGCAAACAGATTTGGGGCCAAGAGTACAGTTTGGTGGTAACATGCTTGCATGTAGGTAGCCACAGAAGTTCAAAGATTCAACCTTGACAGGCTTTTCACTTCTCTTCCTAAACTGCTGACATATTACCTCAATATAAGCTGCCTGAAGAGTTAGGCAGCAAACCACAAACCCAGCCATTATGCTTTTGCAGGGCTTCCACTCCAGCCCCTTACCTCCTCATTTTTTTGTGTGATGACCCACTCATTTCCCGGGCAGCCATGTCTTGGGACCCCACAGGCACTGAGTCTCTAAGTGAGCAACAAGAAACAGGAGCAGATGAATGTTTAAAACATGAAGATCTTATTTTCATGCATATGTCCTCAGCCATATCAAATATATTAAGAGCAGTGTCTGTGCAAGCAGAACTGTTTCTAAAAGAAGGCTGTTTTTCAAAGTTCTCCATTAGAATAGAATAGAATAAACCAGGTTGGAAGAGACCTTTGAGACCATTGTGTCCAACCTATCATCCAACACCATCTAATCATTAGGTTCCTACTCCTTAAATACTCTCCCCACATAGAGCTCTTCCCTACCCTAGGAGCCAGCCTGATCCATATGCATGATGGACCTCTAGCAAGACATTCAGGCTGCAGATCTGCATCTCATTTGGACTCACTGTGGTCCAGTGAATGTCATCCAGAGGCAGCAGTGTGAGAAAGCATACCATTCAGGAGCATCAAATAGAGCAAAATATCTTCAGAATAAAGTGAGTCATAATGGAAGTTGGAAAAACAATGAAACCAAATGTGGTAGTTTGTCATTTACTCCAATGGCCTGTGACTCAGTGTAGAGTTAAACAGATGTTTCCCCCCCTTTTTTTGAGTCTGTTTCCCCTGGAAGCAGCTCCAAAAGCAGGCACATACAGAGGGATGAGCATTGTCTTAGCTGTATCCAAGGAAAGAGGAATCACAGCGTGGTGGGAGATGGAAGATACCTCTGAAGATCATCTAGTCCAGCCCCCTGTTAATGCAGGTGTGCCTAGTCCAGGTTCACAGGAACCCATCCAGGAGGGTTATGAAAGTGGCTAGAGAAGGAGACTCCACAACGTCTCCTGACAGCCTGTTCCAGTGCTCCATCACATTCAGAGGAAAGAAGTTTTTCCTTAAGTTCAAGGGAAACCTCTTGTGTTCTACTTTGTGTCTGTTGTCCCTTGTCCTATCACTGAGACTTCCTTAGGTCAAAGACATTTTCTTAATTGCATCCTGAAAGCATCCCTGCAGGCTTCCATTTGCGTCTGCAGCAAGCAATCGTCTATATGAACGCAGCCAGCAGACTTGCTTCTCTCCAGGGTGGTATCTTCTGCAGGGAATTGCAGCCAGCCCTTGGGCCCCAGCAGACTTTGACTGCAGCAGAAAGAAAGCTTAAAGAGCTCTCCATCTCCCCTTAAACTTCTGTGGAGACTGTTTCAGAGCACAATCATCACTCCATCTGCTCATACAGCTTTCCTAGCCTGCATTTTGCACAGTATGAAGAAGACTCTTTCCCAGTCCTGGGTGTGAGATGCTAGGGGCTATAAGATAATTTCAAATGTGAACATGACATTATGCTTCTTCACACTAAAGATCACTGTGTTTTGCAAGTCATCCTAATAAATTCACTTATCTGCCTGGTGATGAGAGAGTTACTTGTCCTTAATAGCAGCCACAAATCTGGTCTTTGACACCTGCCTTCACAGAGTAGAGGAAAATTTTTCTACTCAATGTGCATGGTTGGCCATGGACCACAATGTTGTGAGATAGTTTGAGAGAGGCTGTAGGAAGGAACCAACTTATGTGAACTAAGATTCTGAATTAAAGTGTCAGAAACTACTTTTTGGAAGTAGCTGTTCCCTGACTTATGAGGACAGGAATGTATCTGTTGTTAACTTGAGTTTGATGGTGACTTCTTTCTTGCAATAAGGCTTTGCGTTGCTGCATGAGCAGTTGACCCTGTTTCCTAGTTCAGGTTCACATGCCTGGTACATTATTGAACCACTGAAGGTGAATATCTGATCTTTATTTCTGTCAAGTCAATAATCAAAAAGCAATTTATGAGCATTTTCTGGAGTGTTCAGGGTAGTCCCTCTACAATATTTTATAGCTTGTATTCTGTGGTATTGGGGCATCCCCACCCCCCATTCCAGTTACTTGATGGGGTGCTTGGTGCCATTAGATGGTGTTGGATGGTGGGTCTTGAAGGTCTCTTCCAATCAGGTTTATTCTATTCTATTCTATACTTGATCAATCAGTCTCAAAATCTCATAATAATAACAAATTCCAAATGCATTAGAAAAAACAGAGAGCAGTTCTATCATTGTTATTTGCCATTCACTATTTTATCCATTTTTTCTTTTAGAGGTATCCAGTCAGATCCCAGTTAGACTACTGGTTGGGGACTGGTCATGGCCACTCATAAATGACTGACTGCAGATAAAGAATGTTTATAGGCATCAGAGAAACAGAATCCTATGCATCAGCCTCCCTATGAGGTGAGGCTGAGGGAGCTGGGGTTGCTTAGCCTGGAGAAGAGGAGGCTCAGGGGAGACCTTCCTGCTGTCTACAACTCCCTGAAGGGAGGTTGTAGACAGGTAGGGGTTGGTCTCTTCTCTCAGGCACCCAGCACCAGACAAGAGGACACAGTCTCAAGCTGCACCAGGGGAGGTTTAGGCTGGATGTTAGGAAGAAATTCTTCATAGAGAGAGTGTGTGCCCATTGGAATGTGCTGCCCAGGGATGTGGTGGAGTCACCATCATTGGAAGTGTTCAGGAGGAGACTTGATAGGATGCTTGGTTGCATGGTTTAGTTGATCAGATGGTGTTAGATGATAGGTTGTACTCGATGGTCTTGAAGGTCTCTTCCAACCTGGTCTATTCTATTCTATTCTATTCTATTCTATTCTATTCTATTCTATTCTATTCTATTCTATTCTATTCTATTCTATTCTATTCTATGTAATGAACAAGGAAAAAGGGCAAATATGTCAGACCTGTTGTGAATGAGAAGTAATTGCCAATGCCAGCATCAGGCTAATTTTAACTCATGTTTAGCTGGTTTTTGAATCTGAACCTTGGAGAAGAAAATCACAGGAGTCTTTCTTTTGATGTTGCCATCCCTGGATATGGCTTTTGTTTTGTTTTGTTTTTACTGCAAAATTTTCCTCTCCAGTGCAAATTGGCATGCAGCATATGTTCTCCACAAAGCACTTTAAAAAAGAAGGTAATTCAGTTGTTTTACTTTCCTGCCTAGTGGGAGCTCTGCTCACTGCTCAGAAATGTATGCAAGTGTGTGACTAATGTACAGCAAAAAGACTCAGGATGGAGCCACTTTATTCATTGTTTGTTATTGTTCTTTGTTGCTCAGTGTTTTGTAAATCCCCCTGGTTATGGAGACGTTTTTATTAGAGAATACATTTTTTTTTTTTAAATGGGGTTCCACAAAAATGAAATTTCAGAGGTGTGTGCCTCAGCATTGATTTTTCTATTTGTAATAACACACTATAGCATATCTTGTTTTATATCAAGAGGATAAAATGTCCCTAACACAGTGATCGCCATTCTGTGGTAATGGATAAAGCCTGTTTATGAGATGTCATTTATTCCACAATAGACAGTAAATAAAAGCCATTTCAAGCTTCGGTTAAATCAAAGCTTGTTCAGGATTTCAGCAGATTTGCAAATTACCTTTGGGACCATTTTCAGTTTCAGTTGTTTTCCCACATGCTATTGACTATCCATGCTTTACTATAAATACTACTTCTTGCTTGCTCTCTCCCCGTCTCACACCAGACCCCTGGATTGCAGAGTGATTTGTAAAGACAAGCAGATAAAGTAAACACACAGAACTGTATTAAAATTTCTTTCCTGTCAATGTAACAGAAATAAACCCCCAAGTTTTGATGGCAGATGAAAATCCAAAGAAGATGATCCTAAGCCTAGATCTCTGGAAAGCCCAGAGATCCTTCTGAGTTCTTATACAGGCACAAAAACAGACACAGCTGAAACACAGAGTTTTGTCCAAAAAAAAAAAATGCTTACTAAAACCTGCCTTGTGTCTGCCATTTTGTCTTTGGGATTTGCTGCTGATATTGAACACAGTCATAAGAGAGTGCTGGGACCACATGTCCCTTTCTTGCTCTGCTTTGTAGATGGAAGAAGTTTAGCCTGGAGAAGAGGAGGCTCAGGAAGGGAGGCTGTAGCCAGGTGGGGGCTGGTCTCTTCTCCCAGGCAACCAGCACCAGAACAAGAGGACACAGTCTCAAGCTGTGCCAGGGGAGGTTCAGGCTGGATGTTAGCAAGAAGTTCTTCCCAGAAAGAGAGACTGGCCATTGGAATGTGCTGCTCAGGGAGGTGGTGCAGTGACCGTCTCTGGAGGTGTTTAAGAAGAGACAGAATGAGGCACTTGGTGCCACAGTTTAGTTGATTAGATGGTGTTGGGTGATAGAT
The DNA here is from genome assembly GCA_011125475.1 of Melanerpes aurifrons. Taxonomy (NCBI): domain Eukaryota; kingdom Metazoa; phylum Chordata; class Aves; order Piciformes; family Picidae; genus Melanerpes; species Melanerpes aurifrons. Next base: position 9,804,599 of record WWNC01000044.1, read on the forward strand.
TGGTCTGGGTGATCTCATGAGATCCTGAAGGTCTTTTCCAACCTGGTTAATACTGTATTCTGTAAGAGTTAATGTCAGCCCACAGAAGATGAAGGGTCCTTATCTTTAGACTCAGAAACTGCCTCAGAAACTTGGGCTGAAGTCACCATGCTCACACAAAAATGCGTTAATCAGACTATCTTATGGTTCTTTATATAAACTGAGGCACAGAGAGCAAACAGTTTAGTTTTGGGAAGAATAGAATAGAGTAGAGTAGAGTAGAGTAGAGTAGAGTAGAGTAGAGTAGAGTAGAGTAGAATAGAATAGAATAGAATAGAATAGAATAGAATAGAATAGAATAGAATAGAATAGAATAGAATAGAATTACCCAGGTTGGAAGAGACCTTCAAGATCATCGTGTCCAGCCCATCGACTAATCCAACCCACTTAATCAACTAGACCATGCAAACAAACACCCCATCAAGTCTCCTCCTGAACACCTCCAGTGATGGTAACTCCAACACCTCCCCAGGCAGCCCATTCCAATGGGCAATCATTGTCTCTGTGCAGAGCTTCCTCCTAACCTCCAGCCTAAACCTCCCCTGGTGTAGCCTGAGACTGTGTCCTCTTGTTCTGGTGCTGGTTGCCTGGGAGAAGAGACCAACCTCTGCCTGTCTACAACCTCCCTTCAGGTAGTTGTAGAGAGCAATAAGGTCACCCCTGAGTCTCGTCTTCTCCTCTCCAGGCTAAGCAACCACAGGTCCCTCAGCCTCTCCTCACAGGGCTCGTGTTCCAAACCCCTCACCAACTTTGTTGCCCTTCTCTGGACTCGTTCCAGCAAGTCAACATCCTTCCTAAACTGAGGGGCCCGCAACTGGACACAGGACTCAAGGTGTGGCCTAACCAGTGCAGTGTACAGGGGCAGAATGACCTCCCTGCTCCTGCTGACCACACTGTTCCTGATGCAGGCCAGGATGCCATTGGCCCTCTTGGATGCCTGGGCACACTGCAGGCTCATTCAGCCTACTATCCACCAGTACCCCTACGTCTCTCTCTACCTGGCTGCTCTCCAGCCACTCTGACCCCAGCCTGTAGCAGTGCATGCGGTTGTTGTGGCCAGTGTGCAGAACCCGGCACTTGGATGTGTTCAATCTCATGCCCTTGGACTCTGCCCATCTGTCCAGCCTGTCGAGGGCCCTCTGCAAAGCCTCTCTACCCTCCAGCAGGTCAACTCCTGTCCCCAGCTTGGTGTCGTCCGCAAATTTACTGAGGATGGACTCAATGCCCTCATCCAGATCATCAATAAATATATTAAAGAGCACAGGGCCCAGCACTGATCCTTGGGGCACACCACTGGTGACTGGCTGCCAGCTGGATGTGGCACCATTCACCACCACTCTCTGGGCTCAGCCTCCAGCCAGTTCCTAAACCAACACAATGTGTTCCTGTCCAAACCATGGGCTGACAGCTTGGCCAGGAGTTTGCTGTGGGGGATGGTGTCCAAGGCCTTGCTGACGTCCATGTAGACTACATCCACAGCCTGCGCCACATCCACCAGGCAGTCACCTGATCATAGAAGGAGATCAGGTTGATCAGGCAGGACCTGCCCTTCCTAAATCCATGCTGGTTAGGCCTGATCCCTTGGCCATTCTGTAAGTGCTGTGTGATTGCACTCAAGATGACCTGTTCCATGATCTTGCCTGGCACTGAGGTCAGGCTGACAGGCCTATGATTCCCTGGCTCATCCAACTGGCCCGAGTCAACCCAAACTTTTTTGAAATTCAGGATCAATGTAGTGCTGTCATCTATTTGGAAAGAGCGAAAGTGGTTTATGCCACAAAGCCTGGAAAAAAAAAGAGGCTTGATCTGTTCTCCAGTAAGTTCACAGCAAATTTAAATGATCACGTAGGAAGATGGATGACTTGTAGTCTCTTAACTAGGACAAGGACCTTTTTGCTTCAAGTGCCATTTCTATCTATGCTTTCACTTCTCTTTTGTTAGAAAACCCTCTAAAGAAGTGAGAAATTTTAATTGAAAGTCTGAAATGTCCCATTTGACCTAGACCCCTGTCATTTCCAACCACAGAATATTCAGAGACATTCAGGATAGGATTTCTACTTTCATAAATTAATTCCTTGCTTTTAATATTTGAATGAAAAAATAATCATCAGGAAACCACAAAAATATTTCCATGAAATATTTTGTTCCTGGAAGCTATTTCAGGTTCCTTAATTTGTGGTGACTTTCAGTAAAGGGACAAGTGTGACAATTTTAGAATAGCATAGCATAGCATAGCATAGCGTAGCATAGCATAGCATAGAATAGAATAAAATAGAATAGAATAGAATAGAATTAACCAGCTTGGAAAAGATCTTTGAGATCATCACCCAGTCCAACCTATCACCCAACATCATCTAATCAACTAACCATAGCACCATGTTTCTCATCCAGTCGATCATGAAGGTCTCTTCCAACCTGGTCTGGTCTATTCTATTCTATTCTATTCTATTCTATTCTATTCTATTCTATTCTTCCTATACACCTCCAGTGATGGTGACTCCACCACCTCTCTGGGCAGCACATTCCAATGGCCAGTCTCTCTTTCTGGGAAGAACTTCTTCCTCACATCCAGCCTAAACCTCCCCTGGCACTGCTTGAGACTGTGTCCTCCTGTTCTGGTGCTGCTTGCCTGGGAGAAGAGATCAACCTCCACCTGGCTACAATCTCCCTTCAGGGAATTGGAGACAGCAAGAAGGTCTCCCCTGAGCCTCCTCTTCTCCAGGCTAAGCAACCCCAGCTCCCTCAGCCTCTCCTCTTAGGGCTGTGCTCCAGACCCCTCCCCAGCTTTGTTGCCCTTCTCTGGACGAGCCTTTGAAATCCTCATGATGCTGCATGCTTATATTACAGACTCTGAAATACAGCAGTAAATGGAAAAAGAATCAGGAAGGTTTCCGGAAACCTTCCTGTATTTCAGTGGAATTTACTGAAAATTAACTTCTCTGAGAAATACTTCTGCTCACAAGAATCAGAGCTTTTATTTTATATTTTTTTTAAGTTGTTGCTGGGAAATTTCCAGCAAAGACCCCTTCCGATAGGAAATAGCTCTGAGTTGAGTCCTTCTGATGGTTCCCAAGTGGGTGCTTTTTCAGACCTTTCACATAATCACCAGAATCCTAATTTCCATGCTGTTTCCAAGCAAACCCACTTTGAAGTGCTGTGACATCCCAGGTGATGGAAAGAGCAAGACACACAGAGCCAAAAGCCAGGGTCCTTTGAAACAGCTCTGCATCTGTCCAATCTTTAATGCACCAATGGCTTTCACAGGATCACTGATGTTCCCAAAATTGTATCACTTACTTGTTTCCCTGGAGCAGTACATAAGCCAGAGTCTCTCTGCCTCAAAGAAGTCATGTGTTTCCAGTAGACAATTGCTAGATATTCATAGAAATGCTTGCAGTTTCTTTGATTCCAGGAGCATTAGAGCAAATGGTTACTCTACTCAGATATTGGACCAGAAACAGCTTTGTGACCACTGGTTAATCCTGTTCACCTATTTTAAAGATGTCAGTTGCCTAGTCAAGGAGCAAATGTTACACTTAATGATCTTGGTAGTTGCTCATGTAAAAAGCTGTTATTGCATAGAACAGTCACTAAAAAACACTGAGCATTTGATCTCTTAATGCTACAGGCTGGGGACAGAGTGTCTGGAGAGCAGCCAGACAGAAAGGGACCTGGGGGTACTGGCTGAGAGTAGGCTGAACATGAGCCTGCAGTGTGCCCAGGTGGACAAGAAGACCAGTGTCATCTTGGCCTGTATCAGGAATAGTGTGGCCAGCAGGAGCAGGGAAGTCATTCTGCCTTGTGCTCAGCACTGGTTAGGCCACACCTTGAGTCTTGTGTCCAGTTCTGGGACCCTCAGTTTAGGAAAGATGTTGAGTTGCTGAAAGGTGTCCAGAGAAGGGCAACAAAGCTAGGGAGAGGTCTGGAGCACAGCCCTGTGAGGAGAGGCTGAGGGAGCTGGGGTTGCTTAGTCTGGAGAAGAGGAGGCTCAGAGGAGACCTCATTGCTGTCTACAACCACCTGAAGGAGGTTATAGACAGGTGGGGGTTGGTCTCTTCTCCCAGGCAACCAGCACCAGAACAAGAGGACCTAGTCTCAAGCTGAGCCAGGGGAGGTTCAGGCTGGATGTTAGGAAGAAATTATTCAGAGAGAGTGATATTGGCCATTGGAATGTGCTGCCCAGGGATGTGGTGGAGTCTCCATCACTGGAGGACTGGATAGGGTGCTCAGTGCCATGGTTTAGTTGATCAGATGGTGTTGGGTGATAGGTTGGACTTGATGATCTCAAAGGTCTTTTCTAACCTGGTTAATTCTGTATTCTGTATTCTATCAAAAGGGTTCATTCACTAGGCATAGCAGATATCTACATTCTGCATTACATGATGATTACGCTCAGTGTAATTCTCAGTGTTGCACTTATAGAGAAGAGCACTGAGGAAGAAGGTAAAAAGGATCACTTCAGCACATGGTGGCAGCCTACCAAATATAGGACTCCAATTTCTTTACAGTTTTGCCTGGAAGTACTTTTACAGTTAAATTTGTGTCAGCACTTTCATTAAAAACTCAGTTTTGATTTATAACACTGGCTAAAAAAAAAAAAAAAATAGGATTTGCTGCTGTTTGAAGTTCAGTGTAAGGTCCCCTGGCCAGGGGAAACATTTTAAACATTTGGTTTTGTATTGTTTTCTTTTGAGGCTTGTTTGAAACAAATTCCATTACGCCAATATAACACAGGTTTTCTTAGATTTTACCAGGTGAAACTAGAGGCTTGTTGTTTGTTTTGTTTTGTTGTGGGTTTTGTTTATTTGTTTCTTTTTAATTAATTTGGTTTTATTTTTAAAGTAACAGGACCAAAGGGTTATTTTGAGAGATCACCTTACTTTTTGAGTTATATCAACCAGCACCAGAACAAGAGGACAACAGTCTCAAGCTGCGCCAGGGGAAGTTTAGGCTGGAGGTGAGGAGAAAGTTCTTTACAGAGAGAGTTGTTAGCAGTTGGAATGTGCTGCCCAGGGAGGTGGTGGAGAATAGAATAGAATAGAATAGAATAGAATAGAATAGAATAGAATAGAATAGAATAGAATAGAATAGAATAGAATAGAATAGAATAGAATAGACCAGGTTGGAAGAGACCTTCAAGATCATCAAGTCCAACCTATAATCCAACATCACCTAATCAACTAAACCATGGCACCAAGCACACTATGAATTCTCCTCCTGAACACCTCCAGTGATGGTGACTCCACCACCTCCCCAAGCAGCCCCTTCCTATGGGCAATCACTCTCTCTGTATAGAACTTCTTTCTAACATCCAGCCTAAACCTCCCCTGGCACAGCTTGAGACTATGTCCTCTTGTTCTGGTGCTGGGTGCCTGGGAGAAGAGACCAGCCTCCACCTGGCTACAACCTCCCTTCAGGTAGTTGTAGAGAGCAAGAAGGTCACCCCTGAGTCTCCTCTTCTCCAGGCTAAGCAACCCCAGCTCCACCATCCCTGGAGTCACCATCTTTGAAGGTGTTCAAGAGGGGATTGGATGTGGCACTTGGTGCCATGGTTTAGTCATGGGGTCTGTGGTGACAGGTTGGACTTGGTGATCTTTGAGGTCTCTTCCAACCTTGGTAATTCTGTGATCTTTAGACATTTTTAAACACTCACTTATAACTTTTTGTTTGGGTTTTTGTTTTTTTACCTACTAGAAACTCCAGGGTTTACATTCAGAACTACCACCTCAACTAACCAGCTTTTAAAGTAGCTTGTTAGCAAGCACACATGGTGGTGTGTTCCCAGCCCATTACACCAGACTCTGTTAGGTTAATGTGCATTTAAAGCACTTTTTGCATTTAAAGCACTGTGTTCAGTGGCTCTGCTATTCCTACTTTATTAGTCAGGCATTAGCAAATCCTAGCGCTATCTGTGTTACACACTGTTGTTTAGATTAATTTAGGGCTGGTGAGTGGTGTCAGGCTGACAGCAGCAGGGACAAGAGACTATTCATCACCTGGAGGGCTACAACACAGCAGCTCCCTCTTCCCACAGCCGCTGCCTGGAGGCATCACACTGAGCAACAAGAGCATAACTCAATCCTGCGTCCTTTCAGCACCTGGCTTCTCATTGAGGGAGACTGGTATGGACAACAATTCCTTCTGCAGTGGGTCACCAGAAACCCCCCAAAAATGACCACTGGGAAGTTTTGCAGGTTTCTGATAGACTGGTGGCAGAGCTAGAGCTGAAGTGAAAGCCACTATAACCTATTGCAGCTTCTGCCATGGAGCCATGAAATCCCTGCTAGTGGGGTTTCTGTAGTAGAAATGTCCCACTGTTTATGAAGTTATTTAGGTTACTCTCTGACACTATCTTCTACCAAAACCGGTCCATCTATATTTGAGATGCCTATGTTCCAAAATACTCTTCCTCTAGGTGACCTAACAGTGCATACAACAGCAGCTGTGGAGGACGTGAGATTTTCGAATTAAGTCTGTTTCTTTCCCCCTTGATCAGTCACTTTTCCCCATGCTGACCCTCCAAACCAGTGAAAGATTCATCCAGGACAAATAGAAATCCTGTGCTTGGTGTACGCCATGTGGTTGCTTTTGGAGCACCTAGGGGAACATGCTAGGAGCCCCAGGGGAGTTCTGGGTGCAGTCCTGCCCCTGATGAAGGCACTTGGCTCTGGGACTAAAGCTTAGTGTGAAGGTGACTGCAGCAGCAGCTCCATGAGGTGTGGGGAGACAGCCACACTCTCCTTTTGCCTGTAGAAACACCCCACTGCCCATCCCCACCAGCTGGCACAACCGGGAGGTCCAGCACTGCCCCTCAGTGCACAGGCAAATGAAATACATCTGACTTCCTTGTCAGGGCTCTGCTGTTGGGGCCTATTTAGTGTCACAGCTCGTGTAAATAAAATCCTTTTACTGTGGATCTTAATCACGGGAATGATTGTTTCTGGCCATCACTTGAAAGGCAAATGTTTTAATTGAATCTGATGTCTTTTCCTGTGAAGGCTTTTCCCCAAGAAGGCATATATCCCAGGGAGATCGCTTTCCATTGCTGCCTGTCCTGCAAGGGTCCAGCAGCAGAGGGGGAGAGGAGCTGGTTTAAGGGTCCATTGAGTGAAACACACACGAGTTAAAGAGCAGGAGCCGTTTAAGATCCTGAAGTGTCATTAGCAGTAACATGTCACATAAAATGAGCTGTGGATTTCCATTTTCATTTGAACTTCAGGTGTTTAGTAATCCAGAAGCTTTATTTAAGGACTGACCTTTAACCTGGCCTGTCATTCCAATTGCAAGGAGTTGATGGCCACTGGGAATCAATGGGCAGCATGAAGGTCACTTCCTAGAAAAACTGTGGCTATCAATGTGTCAGTTCCAATGAAGTATTATAACAAAGCAGGCGAAAAGCCTATCTGGATCTACGAGGCACCAGCTCACTCTCACTCTCTCCCCATCTTCAGCTGTTCTGTAAAGACAAATAGAAATAAGCTATTTAATGATGTGTTTCTGGTGTTCTCAGTTCTGTGGGTGGCATAAGGAGAGGTGGTTAGAAATCCAGCACTCACTGACCTGAATACCAGCAGAAATCCTCTTATTTCTCCACATCAAGCACTGAAGCAGAACCCATCCTGGTATCATAGAATCATTTAGGCTGGAAAAGACATTTAAGAACATTGAGTCCAATCATTATCATAAAGCCACCAGTCCAGTGAAACCCGTGCAATCCCTTCTGGTATGGTCATGCAGCAGTATCCTTCTTGGTGGCAACCAGTATTGAACTGAAATCTTTGTGCAGGATCTGGCTGTTTGAGACACCTCCAATATGGGGGACCACCCTTGTGCATGAGGAAAGGATGGAGTACAGCAAAGATTGCCACTGGAGCACACATAGATGGGAATAGGGAGGAAGAGTAGTCAGTTGGAATGACATTTGAGTTGCACTGAGCTCAGCACACATCCCTGGGCCTGAAGAGTTAAACACACCAAAATGATTGTCAGCCTGACCTGGAAACACTGCCATGCTTAAAATTCACTTTACTAAACCAAGAATTTTCTTTGGAGATTGGCACAGAGGTTCATAATTTGTGTGGTGCCTGTGCAGTGCATCCTGTTTTGTAAGTATGTAAAACCTGAGCTATTTCGATTTCTACTGAAACCTAGAAACTTAAAGCCTTCTGAAATACATCCCCAGGGTAAGTCAGATCCTAACTCCTGTTCTGTGCAATAGGCGTTAGGATGGTCATTATGGTCTGGCCTAGGGAAAAGGGAGTACTAAAGTTATGTGTCTGTTGTGAAGCTCAAGTGAGGTCTCATCATGAAATCTGGTAAATCTAATCTCAGCCAAGGGGTCAGGAGTTCACAGGATGCACACTGCAAGATCGCCCAAGCACACACACCATCCAGAGCCATCTGAGTGCCAGGTGGAGGGGATATGTAGCCTATTGTTGCCTACTGATCAGTGAGAGTGCAAGGCCCTCTCTGTAAAGCAATGTGAAGTCCATACCTGCTGTCATACAGCTATGAAAGTCTCTGCAAAAGGTCAACATGAGAGAAATTAATGAACCTCTGGACACATTTAAAGCCTCAGTCTTGAATTAAAACCCAAGAAACACAATGGAAAGGCGCAGCCAAGTGTTTGGGTTTCATGTAACAACGTGTAAATGTAAATTGGAGCAAGATCAGGGAAAGTGTTAGAGTAACTCTTCCCTGAAGATAATAAAACCCGTTAAAGACACAAAATGTTCTAATGTTGTAGTGAGGCACTGCAGTTTGTGTTTAATATAAAGGGCTGGTGTCCAGTTGAAACACAGAGAAAGCAGAGCTCAGGTAGGGAGACCAGGGAGTCCAGTTACCTGCGATCTGCACTCCATCAGCCTCTTTCAGTCACTGCACTTGTGAAGAACAGAAACAACAGAATCTCTTTGGGAATTTAAATAAGTGAGTCAGATAATACACAGAGAAGATAATCTCCCAGGATCTTAACTTTTATTTTACAACACTTCATTTTAATCTCTTTGTTTCTCCCATTCTCTGTATCCTGTTAATAATGAAAAATAAAGATTGTGAAAGGAGTTGTTTTAAAGCTTTCTGCATGCATCTCTCTGACTGCTAGCAATGAAAGAATCACAATTTTATTAAGTGGATTAGGAAAATGTATTTATTCTTGTGCTCTGCCTCTCACTTGCAGATTGAAGTATTGGATACTAAATACAAAGGTAAATAAATGTGTATATATATATATATATATATATACATACATGCATATATATATGTATATGTGTGTATATACAGATATATAAATATATATAGATATATATATGTATTTTTAAAGAAAAAATAAATCCCCCAAACCAGCCATAAAAATCGTGATTCTTGTCCTGGTGCCAAAAATCAAGCTAAATTCAGATTTGGGTGATATTAAACCAGATTAACATCTCAGTTTCAGTGGGGCATATTCCATATGAAGTCCTGTTAGTTTTTATCACACACTCCCCCCCAAACTCCTACCATATTAAGGGGTCTTCACCTTACATATTACTTTGTCTAATTTACACTGTGACAATTTCCTGTGTGCACATGTCAACAACAAACACTCTTAACTGTAGGGAACGTCCTGTGTGCTAAGGATGCTGCTACACCAAGGAACGGAGATAATTCAGGCTGGTTATTGTTGTGCTTTTTTTTTCCCCCTCCTTTCGGAACTGGAGATCCCCTAGCAAAGACCTGGAAGCAGCCTGAGTTTCCATGCAATAAAGCAGCAGTGAGAAAAGCTCAGAGTAATTAAGTGGCTGACGCACAGAAGAAGCCGTTACAAAGATTTGACTAAATTGCCCATTCATTAGTAGCTCGGCATGGAAGGAGAATTACAAATAGACAATAGAGCCTGCAGTAATTCAATCTAACCTTGTACTTACAGAAAACAATGAGATAATGAACAGAAAAATTACCAGGCACATATTGCATTTTGTTGAAGGGAAGAAGAGGAAAGGGGGTGGGGGTGGTGGGGGTGGGGGAGGGATCTGATTGGGATTGGGGCGGGGGGCGGGGAGGGATATGTAGGGATGGGAGCGGGGGCTGCTGGCGAGAGCGGCCTGGCACATGTAACACTAATGGCATCGCTCAAGCTGAGCAAACGTTTCTCCAACACAATCATAGCTCTCAGTCTAAGGGCCTCTGGGGAGCTGAGATGAGGCTAGATCGTGAACAAAAAAATGTAATTTATAAGGCGTCTGTGGACTGGAATTTATCATCGGATCCGCTCGCCGCCGCTCAATTGATATGTAGTTGATTTCAAACAACACCCCCCAGGCGCCCACAGGGAACATTTTTTAGATTTTACGCTTGGATATATCTGTTTAACTCACCATTTACCAAAACAACGGCTGATGACAGCACAAACAAGTCACTCTGGAGGGGAAAAAAAACAACACACATGCACAGAAGCACTCCCCCAGAGAGTGTCGTGCCAGGAGAGGAGGGAGAGAGGCTGAGCTTGGGGTATGGTTTGCAGGGCAAGTTTAGGCTGGGCATTCAGAAGAAATTCTTCCCAGAAAGAGAGATTGGCCATTGGAATGTGCTGCCCAGAGAGGTGGTGGAGTCACCATCCCTGGAGGTATCACAGGATCACTGAGGTTGGAAGAGACCTCAAGGATCATCGAGTCCAACCTGTCACCACAGACCTCATGACTAGACCATGGCACCAAATTCCATGTTCAATACCCTCTTGAATACCTCCAGGGATGGTGACTCCACCACCTCCCTGGGAAGCACATTCCAATGATGAATGACTCTCTCAGTGAAGAACTTTCTTCTCACTTCGAGCCTAAACTTCCCCTGGCAGCTTGAGACTGTGTCCCCTTGTTCTGGTGCTGGTTGCCTGGCAGAAGAGACCAACCCCTTCCTGGCTACAACCACCCTTCAGGTAGTTGTAGAGAGCAATGAGGTCACCCCTGAGCCTCCTCTTCTTCTCCAGGCTAAACAATCCCAGCTCTCTCAGCCTCTCCTCACAGGGCTGTGCTCAAGGCCTCTCACCAGCCTTGTTGCCCTTCTCTGGACACATTCAAGTGTCTTGATGTCCTTCTTAAACTGAGGGGCCCAGAACTGGACACAGAACTCAAGGTGTGGCCTCACTAATGCAGAGTACAGGAGCACAATGACTTCCTGCTCCTGCTGGCCACACTATTCCTAATACAGGCCAGGATGCCATTGGCCTGCTTGTCCACCTAGGCACACTGCTGGCTCATGTTTAGGCGGCTGTCAATCAGCAATCAGTTTAGGAAGAGACTGCACTTGGTGCTGTGGTTTAGTTGATCAGATGGTGTTGGGTGATAGGTTGGACTGGATGATCTCAAGGGTCTTTTCCAACCTGATTAATTCTGTATTCTGAAGGCATGGAGATTTGTCCACTCCATTTTTAAATCTATACTAGAGTGCCCCACTGGTCTTTTTTTGTGCTTGCTCCCTTGGGTGAACTTTGCATTGGGCCTGCTCCTTCACAGAATCAATAAGGTAGGAAAAGGCCTCAGAGATGAAGTCCAACCTATCACCCACTACCTCATGACTAACTAAACCATGGCTTCAAGTGCCACGTCCAATCCTTTTTTGAACACCTCCAGGGATGGTGACTCCACCACCTCCCTGGGCAGCACATTCCAAAGGCCAATTGAAGCAAATGTCTTGCTGGTAGCTCTGGCAGGGGGCTGTAGGGTAAAGTGGCCCTGGTCATAGGAGGTCTGCAAAAGCACAGCAAAGGGTTTACATTGCCTCAACATACAGATACCCCAACATCATGGTCCTGCTCATTCCTGAGTTGCTCCTGAAGACCTCCTGGCACCAGGAAGAGGATCTGGGGGGAGAGCAGTGGTGCATGGAGAGGAAAAGTTATCACCCCTGTATTTCACTGCCATCAGAAGTTTGAAATCAGCATCCTCATCATATAAGGGACCTCACTGACTGAGTTAATAAAGTGCTGCTACTTCCCATCCTGCAAAAGAACTTGTGAAATTCTCATAGATGAATTTTACTATGAATAACAAGATCTATCTCCTGACCAAGCCAGTTCATATAATAAGTTTCTGCTGCATTTACTCTCTGAGGGAGGGAAGCCAATGTTGACCTCAAATTATTGCTTGCCATTTCCTCCCAGTGTTGCTTGGAAGACCTCCATGGTGCCAGGTGCAGTACAGACACAGCCTAGAGGTGACCCTGCTCAGTAGAGCTCACAGGGAAACCAGGAAAAAGGAATTTTAAGGAAATGAGGTTTTTCAGAGGTGTCAATGAAAGTTATATCGTGCCATACCACAAGAAGTTCACAACAATACATTACTTTCTGTCTGAGGGAACTTGGATTGTCTAGTCTGGAGAAGAGGACATTGAGAAGAGACCCTATTGCTTTCTGCAACTACCTGAAAGGAGGTTCTAGTGAGGGGGTAGCTGGTCTCTCCTCCCTAATATTGAGACATAGAACAAGAGGAAATTACCTCAATTTGGGCCAAGGCTGGTTTAGATTTGGTATTAGGAAAAATTTCTTTGCTGAAAGAATAGACTAGACTAGACTAGACTAGACTAGAATTAACCAGGTTGGAAGAGACCTTCACAATCATCGTGTCCAACATATCATCCAACACCACCTAATCAACTAAACCATGGCACCAAGCACCCCATCTAGTCTCCTCCTAAACACCGCCAATGATGGCGACTCCACCACCTCCCTGGGCAGCCCACATTGGAACAGCCTGCCCAGGGAGATGATGGAGTCTCCATCCCTGGAGGTTTTCAAAAGACATGTAGACTTAGCACCTGGAGGCGTGTTTTAATGGTCATGGTGGTGTTAGGTTAATGATTAAACTTGATGGTCTTGAACACCTTTTCCAGCCCATTCTATAAGTCTATGATTCTTCAGGATGGTCATTAATCAATATTCAAAATAAGTACCTCAATAACACAAAGAGCTGGTGTCAGCTGGAGATGACTGCTGGATACACAGTTGGGATAATTATTAAGCATTGAAAAACATCTCCATGGGCCACAGACCACATGCTACTTAAACATTGGAGGTGCTACTGTTGTTATGGGGCAGGTCTCTCCACTTACACTCTGTTCTTGTACACTTCCAATGTGAATCAAGTTCACGTCACCTGTGGATAGGTTTTGGGGGTACCCTGGTGGAGACCAGGAACTGCTGCCTGGCAAAGGATGGTGTGAGGTCTGGATATCTACCAGGCATAAGGAACAGCTGGGAGGAATCAAAAGTGATTTGGGATAGGAAGGAGCAGGGTAGTAGGGTGTGTGACTTGGGGACAGGTCCACCAGCTGTCCAACATGGACTCATCTATAGCACAGGAGTAGAGACTGGATGAGGCACTTGGTGCCATGGTTTAGTTGATTAGATGGTGTTGGGTGATAGGTTGGAATTAATGATCTCGAAGGTCTTTTCCAACCTGGTCTATTCTATTCTATTCTATTCTATTCTATTCTATTCTATTCTATTCTATTCTATTCTATTCTATTCACAAACAGCTCAGCAGCGCCCAGCCACCAATCAGACTGCTTCTTAGGCATCATCCAAGTGTAGTAAAAACAAAGATTATTACAGAGTAAACACCAAAGTCCAGATCCAAAAGTCAGTATTTTATCCATATGGATTGATTTCCTGCTTACTTCTTATTCTTTCCCACATGACACAAGACCATGTTGAAATAACTGCAAAAGTTCTTTCAAATAATCAACCCCCCAAATTGTTATGTGGCACCTTGCTACTGCTGTAAATGGCAGCAGTTTCACCTAAGCACTTTCTCAGGTAAGAAATTTCCTCTATACTTCTTGAAATGTGTTTCACAAAATATTTTCTGATATAGAATAGAATAGAATAGAATAGAATAGAATAGAATAGAATAGAATAGAATAGAATAGAGCAGGTTGGAAAAGACCTTTGAGATCCTCAAGTCCAACCTACCACCCAACACCAGGTCCCAGTGGAGGCCAGGGACAAGCAGAGTCCCTCAGAGATCAGTCCTGGGACCAGGCTTGTTCAACATCTTTGTGGGGGACATGGACAGTGGCATTGAGTGCACCCTCAGCAAGTTTGCTGATGACACCAAGCTGTGTGGTGCAGCAGACACGCTGGAGGGAAGGGAGGCCATCCAGAGGGACCTTGACAGGTTGGAGAGCTGGGCACAATCCAACCTCATGAAGTTCAACAAGACCAAATGCAGGGTCCTGCATCTGGGTGGAGGCAATCCCAGGCACAAATCCAGGCTGGGCAGTGACTGGCTGGAAAGCAACCCTGAGGAGAGAGACTTGGGGGTGCTGGTGGATGAGAAGCTCAACAGGAGCTCTCAGTGTACACTTGCAGCCTGCAAAGCCAATCAGATTCTGGGCTGCATCAGGAGAAGTGTGGCTAGCAGGCTGAGGGAGGTGATCCTCCCCCTCTACTCAGCTCTAGTGAGACCCCACCTGGAGTACTGTGTCCAGTTCTGGAGCCTCTATTACAAGAGGGAAGTGGAGATGCTGGAACGTGTCCAGAGAAGGGCCACAAGGATGATCAGAGGGCTGGAGCACCTCTCCTATGAGGACAGACTGAAGGAGTTGGGGCTGTTCAGTCTGCAGAAGAGAAGGCTCTGAGGTGACCTCATTGTGGCCTTCCAGTGTCTGAAGGGGGCCTACAGGAAGGCTGGGGAAGGACTTCTCAGGATCTCAGGTAGTGATAGGACTAGGGGGATTGTTATGAATTTAGAGGTGGGGAGATTCAGGCTAGATGTGAGGAGGAGGTTCTTCACCATGAGAGTGGTGAAACCCTGGAATGGGTTGTCCAGGGAGGTGGTCAAGGCCCCGACCCTGAAGGTGTTTATGCCCAGGCTGGATGAGGCTCTGTCCAGCCTGATGTAGTGTGGGGTGTCCCTGCCCATGGCAGGGGGGTTGGAACTAGATGATCCTTGTGGTTCCTTCCAACCCTGACTGATACTATGATACTATGACAGTATGATACAATCTAATCAAATAAACGATGGCACCAAGTGCCCCATCCAGGCTCTTCCTAAACACCTCCAGTGATGGTGACTCCACCACCTCCCTGGGCAGCACATTCCAATGGCCAATCTCTCTTTCTATGAACATCTTCCTAACATTTATATGAAATGTTTCCCTCTATACTGAAAAGTGTGTGAAAGGGAAATGCCAATGTGTCCAGTGCAAAATCCTCTAACAACTGATGGCTGAGGGGGCAGTTAGCATGCTCTTGTTATACAATAGCCTTTTAATACTAAAGATAACAAATATTTGCAAATAATTTTGTCTAGGACTACATAAAATGCCTTGGAATAAACATTACCCATGGTAAATATCATGTAACTTCATGAGCCTGATATGAGTTTTCAGTAGGAAAAGCAAAAAACTCCAACATAGCAAGATTAGAAATGCTGCCTTGGGTTTGCTTTGACTTTTGACTCCCTTTAAAGTGTTGTTCATCACAGGTATTTATTTTGGGGGAGGGGGTGTCCTAATAGAAAGTCAGTTCATGGCTGGATTTGTGGCAACATGGTCTGATCTGTTCTTTAAGCTGGAGCATGCAAGGTTTGCTGCAGTTTCTGTCACCTAAAATCAGTTGGTCTGAGCAGCTGGGAAGTCTGGGTTGCTGTTCCCAGATAAATGTAAGCAATACACTCAGCTTAAGCTCTCTTGTCAAAGCCATACTAAGGTATAGAGTCAAAATTTCACTTCTGGGTTCAATTTTTCATAGAGCAAGTTCAATGCCAGCCCTCAGCCAATGCAACGCAAAGTGCACATTTTAGGGTAAAAATAGATGAGTATCCAGTGAATTTACCCAGTGAATTCAGATGTGCTGCCCAGGGAGGTGGTGGAGTCACTATCCCTGGAAGTGTTTAAAAAGAGACTGGATGAGGCACTTGGTGCCATGGTTTAGTTGATCAGATGGTGTTGGGTGATAGGTTGGACTCAATGATCTCAAAGGTCTTTTTCAACCTGCTTAATTCTGAATTCTAGATAGCATACATAATTTTCATAGAAACTTAGTTGTAGTATTACTTCTCTGTTGTCACAGTCTAGCTAACAGAAGCTAAAGGAAAAAAATCTTCAACATTACCTAGTCTTTACAGACTATATAAATGCAAGCAGGCTGAGTGCAGAGACCTTCTGAATATGGGAAGCCTGAGATTCATATTTTAGAGAACCTCAATAAGCAAACATAAGAGACCCTACAAATTCCTCCAAACAGAGAAGACCTTTTAGCTGAGTTAGACACCAAAGTCTGTCAAGCACAGGACAGAAATCTGCAAGCCACTGCTTTCCACCAGTTCTGGTGCCAGTGAGATAGTGGCTGTTAATCAACTTCAAAAGACACAAGAGAGGAAAGATTGTAAATCTAAAGATGAGGAAAGTTCAAACTCACCTGTCATGAAGAAGCTGATACAGTTTCAAGTATTCACTTTTAATGTGTTGAAAGCTATGCTCTGAAGTTGTGGTCCCCAAATGCACAAAACCCACTTGGGACAACGCAAGGCAACCATCTGCAAATGTACAGTACAAGAACTTTTAAGCTGATGTGGGGTGCTGGGATGTTGGGTTGCCTCTGTTGCATCTTTTACTGATGGTGGGACAAAAGAAGATCTGGCAGGACAGATGTACTCTTGCTTTTGTTCTCACTAATGACTCACATGGAGATTTTTTTGGCAGTGGGTCCAAAAAATAAATGATTACCATAACAGTCCAAGTCTACTAACCTTTAACAGATGATCATCTAGATGTCCTGTACTGGTTGCTGACTGCAGTGTCACAACCAGATTTCAACTGTGAGGTCATCAGAGGGCACATGGCTCAGTGGTGGAAGTGGGAGCTTCAAACTCAGGGACTGGACTTGATGATCCTAAAGATCTTTTCCAACCTGAATTGTTGTATGATTTAATGATTTTGGTGTGTGGCTCAGTGCCTGTGTTACTAACATCACCTGAGCTGGAGTTCAGATCATCTTTCTCCGCAGACCCTGGTGTGGAGTTAGGAGGTAAAGTAGCTTTCTTTATGACTTTCCACTCTAAGTGAAGTAAATGGAAGCACAGCGCTGTGTTAGCCACGGCATGTCAGCAGTGCAACTATTTTCACCACGGCAAAATGCCTCTCTTCTTTCCTCCTGGATTGCACAGTTCCTTTGACAGGGAAGGGTAAAGACCCTCAAGGGCTCTCAGAGAACATCAATATGTTTTGTATTTAATGTGCTGGCTCGGTTACAGCAAATTAAGAAGAGTGGGCCTGGTACAGGATAATACAGCCTGCAGTTCCTCACTCCCTAGCCGAGCAGTATACCCTGAAAATGATACTCCAGTGTGGAGAAATACTGCACATTACATCCCCCTGCAGAAACAGAAGAGACATTAGGCAAAGCCCTGACTCTTAATGGTACACATCAGGAAAACATCTGAGCTTGGGCCTTCAATCACAAACGCTGCAGGATTTAAAAATGAATAAACTTCACATTGTGATTCTCTTATTTATCCTTTATGCAAATTGTCCCTGGGAGGACACATTATGCTCGCCGCATGGCATGGCGCAGACCCACATGAAAGCGTGGAGGGCCACTCTTATGTAATGCACAATCCTTCTGGCCCCTTCGTGCAGTTTGTGGTGCAAAGAGAAACAGGCACACAAAAAACCCAGAAAACCAGACTCAGCCCCCAAAACTAGAGATGTATTCCTCGCTGAACGCTGGAAATATCCTGATGTTAAGCAAAGAAGTGGCGCAGAAAAATCCCACTCTCTTTTCCTGGTTATTGGTCTGTGACAAAAAAGGAGGTGGCAAGACTGGAAATATCTCTGCATAAGAAAAAAGATGCAAAGAGGGGAAGTAATTGTGCCAAAGCCCTACATCTCTACAAGGTACCTGAGAAGTTTGCTTAGACAAATATATTACATTAATTTACACGGCAACAACCTCTTAAAGCCATCCTGTTGGCTAACCTTTCTGTTATTAGCTCTGCCTCCTTGATAGGACAGAAACACAACAGAGTTGGTGGACATTATTTTTCCTGGGCAAAATCTCTTTCCCCCTTCAAGCTTTTCATTATTAGCACAAATCTTCCACAGTGTCCTTGAACAAGCATTCGCAAGATGACTGGATGGCAGAGAAGCAAACAGCCCTACACGTGAAAAAGGAATGGGAAGAGAGTTCAGGGTCTTGGCCACAAAATTAACTGCTTGAAAAGACACAGGGAAGACCTGTTAAGTAGAGCTCCAAGGGCAGACAACCAGGTGGGTCAAATCACAAATCCATCCTCTTCACATTATCTGAGCAATATCCTAATATACCTCCTGCTCACCCAGACTACAACAGAGTGAGCCAGGGGTCCTGCATTGAACATTATCCATGTGCCGTGTGATTGTGGCTGGCAAACAATCCAGGCTGAACAAACCCCTATTGTCAATGAGAAGATGGACTCACTATGATCTACAGCTCTCTAAGAGCTTCTTCTGAATGCAGAATCATAGTCAACCTTTTATCCATAGCCAATTTTTATCCATCTTGCAGCTCATGTAAATGCTGGGTTGGGATGGGGAGAAAGTTGTATGATGTAGGCAGAATCACAGAACCACAGAATTAAAGAGCCATGGAGTTATAAAATGGTTTGGGATGGAAAGGGACCTTTAAAGGTCAGCCCTCCTGATGCAAGTAGGGATAACTTCAGCTAGATCACAGAATCATAGAATGATCCAGGGACCTCCAAAGGTCATCCAGTCTGACCTCCCTGAAGTCAGCAGGGACATCCATGACTAGACCAGGCTGCCCAGGGCCTCATCAAGCCTCACCTTGAATATCTGCAGGGAAAGAGCCTCAACAATCTCCCTGGGCAACCTGTTCCAGTGCCCCTATCCTGTCACTGCAGACCTTTGTAAACAATTTCTCTCCATCCTTCCAGTAGGCCCCCTTTGGGTACTGGAAGGCTACTATCAGGTTTCCCTGGAGCCTCCTTTTCTCCAGGCTGAACAGCCCCAGATCCTTCAGCCTGTCTTTGTAGCAGAGGTGCTCCAATCCCCTAACCATTTTTGTGGCACTCCTCTGGATCTGCTCCATCAGGTCCATGTTCTTCCTATACTGAGGGCTCTAGACCTGTACACAGTACTCCAGGTGAGGTGTCCCCAGAGCAAAGTCACAGAATCATCTCTCTGGATCTGTGGCCACACACCTTTTGATGTTGCCCAGGATGTGATTTGCCTTCTGGGCTGCAAGCACACACTGCCTGCTTGTGTCCAGTTTCTCATCCATCAGCACCCCCAAATCCTTTTCGTTTCCTGCTTTCTAACACCTCATCCCCCAATCTGTACTGATGAGGATTTTTCTGGCCTTGGTGCAGAACCTTGCACTTGCACTTGTTGAACCTATGTTCACCTGGGCTCACCTCTCGAGCTTGTCCAGGTCACTATGGATGACATTTTGTCCCTCTGGTGTATCAATAACACCACTCAGCTTGGTCTCATCTGCAAACTTACTGATGGTGTACTTGATCCTACTGTCTAAATCATTGATAAAAATATTAAACAGCACATTACAGCCCCCAGAGGGACACCACTTGTGACTGCTCTCCACCTGGACTTCAAACCATTGACAACTGGCCTCTAGATGACACCATCCAATCAGTTTCTTAGGCACTGAAGAGTCCACCCATCAAATCCATATCTCTTCAACTTGGCAAGCAGGATATTAGAATAGAATTAACCAGGTTGGAAGAGACCTTCAAGATCATTGCATCCAACTTATCACCCAACACCATCTAATCAACTAAACCATGGCACCAAGTGCCACGTCCAGTCCCCTCTTGAACACCTCCAGGGATGGTGACTCCACCACCTCCCTGGGCAGCACATTCCAATGGCCAATCTCTCTTTCTGGGAAGAACTTCTTCCTAACATCAAGCCTAAACCTTCCCTGGCACAGCTTGAGACTGTGTCCTCTTGCTCTGGTGCTGCTTGCCTGGGAGAAGAGATCAACCCCCTCCTGGCTACAACCTCCCTTCAGGGAGCTGTAAATAGCAAGAAGGTCACCCCTGAGTCTCCTCTTCTCCAGGCTAAGCAACCCCAGCTCCCTCAGCCTCTCCTCACAGGGCTGTGCTCCAGACCCCTCACCAGCTTTATTGCCCTTCTCTGGACACCTTCCAGCAACTCAACATCTTTCCTAAACTGAGGAGCCCCGAACTGGACACAGGACTCAAGGTGTGGCCTTACCAGTGTTGAGCACAGGGCAGAATGATTTCCCTGCTCCTGCTGGCCACACTATTTCTGATGCAGGCCAGGATGCCATTGGCCCTCTTGGCCAACTGGGCACACTGCTGGCTCATGTTTAGCCTTCTCTCAACCAGTACCCCCAGGTCACTCTCTGCCTGGCCGCTCTCCAGCCACTCTGACCCCAGCCTGTAGCACTGCATGGGGTTGTTGTCGCCAATGTGTAGAACCTGGCACTTCGATGCGTTCAGTCTCATGCCTTTGGACTTTGCCCATCTGTCCAGCCTGTCAACATCCACAAATTCTCTGGGTAACTTTTGCCCATCATGACCTATCATCAGATTAAAGAAAAGAACATGTATGCTTTCATAGTAATATTTTAAACTATATAACTAAAGGAAATAAGGCTGACAACTTCTGAAGCTGTTTAACCAGTTTAAATGAGGTGTGACAAAATTTTAACAGCCACAGATATATCAAATATATCAGTGAAATTCTTGTACATTTTTGGGTGTGTGTGAGGGGGAACCAACATGGATAGAAAGTTGAAAATAAAGTTGAAAATAAAGGCAAGCAGCAAATCTTGGTTTTATTCTCCTGGAAGAAAGGCTCTAGATCATAGAATCATAGAACAGTATGAGTTGGAAGGGACTTCCAAAGCTCATCCAGTCCAACCCCCTCTGCAGTCAGAAGGAGCATCTTCTATTAGATCAGGATGCCCAGTGCTCTGTTGAGCCTCACTTTTAATATTTCCAGGGATGAGGCTTCAACTACCTCCCTGGGCAACCTGTTCCAGTGTTCTACCACCCTCATGCTAAAGAATCTGTTCCTAATATCCAGTCTAAATCTATTGTCTAATTTTGAACCACTGTCCCCTGACCTGTCACCACAGGTCTTTGTAAACATTCCCTCTGTAGCTTTCTTGTAGGCCCACTTCAGGTACTGGAAGGTCACTATTAGGTCTCCCTGGAGCCTTTTCAACCCCAGCCATCAGCCTACTCTCTGATAATTTTTCTGGCCCTCCTCTGCACCCACTCCATCAGATCCATGTCCTTCCTGTGCTGAGGGCTGCAGAGCTGGATGCAGTACTCCATCACAGTGGGGTTGGTGAGATGTTCAAGCAGCAAGGCTATATAAAGCTTCTGCACACCATTGCTCATGGGCAGAAATGTCACCAAATTTGGAGTGCCAAGTCACAGCATCAGTGGAGGTCAACAGGAGTCCTCCTGCTGGCTTCTCAGCACTGCATCTCCTCCTGCCCATCTTTTGAGAAGCTCTGAATGCTAGGTGTGGAGGGTTATCTGTGTTGAATAGTTTGAGGGAATGGGGTGAGCTACCTTTTCTTAAATGGTTCTGGGGCTGCACTGTTCCTAACATCCAATCTAAATCTGCTCTTCTCTAGTTTGAAGCCATTGCCCCTTGTCCTATCACCACAGGCCTTTGTAAACAGGTAAACAAATGATCCTAACTACATTATCAGAAGGGAAATATAAAGAATTAAAGTTTTGGGAAAACAGGTTTGCAGATGTCCTGCTGCTCAAGAACTAGGGCAAATGCAACCCAAGAAACCACAAATAAAGATGGAAATGTTTCATCTAGAGAAACGAAATCTGTTCCTGTATGCTATAATCACCAATTGTATTTGATAGGAGATGAGGGACTGGTGTATGAAATTCACTGAATGCTTGGATCTCCAAAAATGTTTCATGGCATTTTTTACACTTTGGATGCTGCCTAGATGTCTGAAGTGACTTAAATCAAAGTGCTGGGTATCAGTGCAGCAATTCCCCAGCAAGAGCCAGGCTCCCAGAACTTGTGCTGTACTGCACACCTGCCCAGCATGATGTAAATTCAGGAGGTGCAATGGAGCTGAGTGGTTCCTCAGGCATGACAAATTTTATGCTCTTCTTCCCACTTACAGAGTGTTCATTGGTTACAAGTTCCTCCAGAGTATTTGTGAATCAGAATTAACTGCCAATGTGTTTTGCACTTTATAATTGAAAAAAAAATATATATATATCTCCAACCTGTCCTTATTTGTCACGCCTGGCTTGCTTAAATCACACTGGATGCTCAAAGTCTGCCAGAGCTCAAGAGGAGACAGATGAGCTCATGGAAGGGAGAGAGTCTGCACAGAGCAACCCTTATATATCTCAGGTTTCACAAAAGAAAAAGAAGGGAAAAAAAGGGGAAAAAGAAAGAAGAAAAGAAAATTTTGTGGAGTTGGAAGAGAGTTTAGAGAAAGTGTCACATGCACTGACTTAGCCTTAATAGGTACTGATATTTTAACCATAAATGGTGGACTCAAATCTATTGACCCGTGACTCTCCAGAGCTACCTGCTGTGGCAGCAGGTGGTGTAGAAAGCGACTTGTGGTAGGTACTAGTACCACCTGTCTGGGTCTGGTAGACTTGTCCCAGTATTTTTGATTCACCTTTCTTTCTTCTGCAAAGTTAACTGCTGGCCTTCCTTTATGGAAGGAAACTTCCTAACTTCTTTAGAAATTTTAATCCCCTTTTGCGTGCTGTGTGTGCCATCCTTTGTCACTGTTTCTTCACTAATAGACATAAAACATTTTCCAAGCTGTGAGAGATTTGGGTTTGTCTTAAAAGATGTAGAAGCAAAAATAAGATATAATGACTGAATCCCCAAAGTATTTTCAGTTCCCATGAAACTTTTGACATACACTTGGAAAAAAAAGAAGAAAGAGTAAGTAGGAAATATGGTAGATTCTCACTTTTCAGCTGAACAACCCCCCAGAAACCAAATTCCATAAAACAGAATCATAGAATCAATAAGGTTGGAAAATACGTCAGAGATCATCAAGTCCAACCTGTCACCCAACACCTCATGACTAACTAAGCCATGGCACCAAGTGCCACATCCTATCCCCTCTTGAACACGTCCAGGGATGGTGACTCCACCACCTCCATGGGCAGCACATTCCGATGGCTAACAACTCTCTCTGTGAAGAAATTTCTCCTCACCTCCAGTCTAAACCTCCCATGGCACAGCTTGAGACTGTGTCCTCTTATTCTGGTGCTAGTTGCCTAGGAGAAGAGACCAACCCCCACCTGGCTACAACCTCCCTTCAAGTACCACAGTATCACAAAGGTTGGAAGAGACCTCGAAGATCATCAAGTCCAACCTGTCAACACAGACCTCATGACTAGACCATGGCACCAAGTGCCACATCCAATCTCCTCTTGAACACCTCCAGGGATGGTGACTCCACCACCTCCCTGGGCAGCACATTCCAATGACTAATGACTCTCTTGGTGAAGAACTTTCTCCTCCTACTTGGGGTTGTTGCGACCCAAGTGCACTTGGCCTTGTTAAACCTCACGTAAGCGACCTCATCCAGTCAATTCAGTCTGTCTAGATCCCTCTGTAGAGCCTTCCTTCCTTCAAGCAGATCAACACTTCTACTCAGCTTGAAGTCATCTGCAGACTTACTGAAAGTGCCTCTCAATCCCCTCATCCAGATCTTAGATAAATACATTAAAGAGTGTGTGCCCAAATACTGAACCCTGGGGAGTACCACTTATGACCACTCACCAATTGGTTTTAACTTTGTTTGCCACCACTCTTTGAGTCTGGACACCAGACTGGTTTTTACCCAACAAAGCATCCACCCATCCAAGCCATAAGCAGCCAGTGTTTGTAGGAGGATGTTGTGGAGACAGTGTCAAATGATTTACAAAAGTCCAGGTTAACAACTTCCACAGCATTTCTTCATCCACTAAGTAGGCCAACTTGTCATAGAAGGAGGCCAGATCTGTGAGGTTATCATCCCTGTTTCCTCCAGACAGTCTTCTGGGCACATGTCATTTATATCCTTTCCTCAATTTTCCTGCAAGGTTTGCAGAGATATGCAGGATGAGATTATAATAGGTTGGACTTGATGATCTCAAAAGTCTTTTCCAACCTGGTTAATTCTACTTCTATTCTATTCTATTCTATTCTATTCTATTCTATTCTATTCTATTCTATTCTATTCTATTCTATTCTATCCTATCCTATCCTATCCTATCCTATTACATTCTATTACATTCTATGCTACTCTGCTCCTATTCTATTCTAAAGGAAAAGCCACAAAAGTTTGTGGTTGTTTTGTTTTGGTTTTTGTTTTGTTTTGATTTTGCAGTAGGAAATTTTGAAAAATAATTTCTTTTTCCAAGATTATGAGAGGAAAAAAAACCAAAGCTGAGTAGATACATCAATGAGAAAGCAGCCAAAATAAAAAGAAATATTGAGAAATCTAGGCATTTTGAGAAAGAAGATGTTCTACAATGATATAATCTTGAAAACAAAATGAAAGTAATGACACGGAGGTCCTATAACTTAGAAGAAAAGTAAGCATGCATAACACCTTAGCACATCCTAAAAAACTATTGACGTTAATCACCCCAAAGGCATCCTTTCTTCATGCCCATAAAGCTCTCTGAGAGACTTCAGCCAGAAGGAGACACAGAAACAAGCTTGAGAACAGTCCAAAGCTATGTTGTGCCCATCTTACTCCTGGGTCACTTCATTGGCAATACAATTGCATTTAATCCAGCAGAAACTTTCTTAAAAATATCTGAGGATAAAAGGAATTATTTTTAAGTGAATTACTATTATGAATAGAATAGAATAGAATAGAATAGAATAGAATAGAATAGACCAGACCAGGTTGGAAGAGACCTTCAAGATTATTGCGTCCAACCTCTCATCCAACACCACCTAATCAACTAAACCATGAAACCAAGCACCCTATCAAGTCTCCTCCTGTACACCTCCAGGGATGGTGACTCCACCACCTCCCTATTACTTCTTCTTCTTCTTCTTCTTCTTCTTCTTATTATTATTATTATTATTATTATTATATTTTTCAATGTCATTAAATTATGTCTCTCTTTTAGTTTTGCATCTACAGAGTGCTTGGTACTCTCTGCAATGTCCTCACAAGGATTAGCAAAGCCATCTTCTGCCTGTTCACATAATCCCAGTATGGTAGATCATAGAATCATAGAATCAGTCAGGGTTGGAAGGGACCACAAGGATCATCTACTTCCAAACCCCCTGCCATGGGCAGGGACACCCTGCCCATCAGGCTGGCCAGAGCCTCATCCAGCCTGCTCTTAAACACCTCTAGGGATGGGGCCTCAACCACCTCCCTGGACAACCCATTCCAGGGCTTCACCACTCTCATGGTGAAGAACCTCCTCCTCACATTCAGCCTGAATCTCCCCACCTCCAGCTTCATTCCATTCCCCTTAGTCCTATCACTACCTGAGATCCTGAGAAGTCCTTCCCCAGCCTTCCTGTAGGCCCCCTTCAGATACTGGAAGGCCACAATGAGGTCACCTCAGAACCTTCTCTTCTCCAGACTGAACAGCTCCAACTCTTTCAGCCTGTCCTCACAGGAGAGGTGCTCCAGCCCTCTGCTCATCCTCATGGCCCTTCTCTGGACACGTTCCAGCACCTCCAGATCCCTCTTGTACTAGGGACTCCAGAACTGGATGGCAGTACTCCAGGTGGGGATGGGTAGATGTTGTAAGGGACTTCTGGATATCCTCTAGTCCAACTACTCTGCTAAAGCAAGGTCACCATTCAGGCAGGTTTGGAATTTCTCCGCAGAAGGACAGTCCATAACCTTTCTGGGTAGCCTTTTCCAGTGCTCTGTCACTCACACAGAAAACAGAAGTTTCCTCATGTTCAGATGGAACTCTCTGTGTTATAGTTTGTGCTCATTGCCCCTTGTCCAGTCTTTGGGCACCACTTCAAAGAATCTGCTCCTATTCCCTTGACACCTGCCCTTTAGCCTTTGATAAATACTGAGATTATCCTCTTCCAGTCTTCTTCAAACAGTCAAAGGTCTCACAGCCTTTCCTTGTCAGAGAGATGCTGCAGTCCCCTCATCATTTTAATTCTTGGTGGCTTTGCATTCTTGGAGTTCTCTGTGTTCTTTGCAACTTAGATATATCTATGCACAAAGTCTTGAGTGCTGGGGAGAAGGTTCAAATGTCATCTGGCTAATACTGGACCTGAGCCCTGGTGTCTGCCAAGATGATGATGGGACCTGTGGTGAGCTAAACCTATTGTGAACATAGGTCATTCCTATGAGTAGTAAATATGGTGTTGGGTGAATGCTGTGTGTATCCTCACTGGTTCTGTTCTCAGCACTGTCAGGTTCCCACCAAGCCAGCCGGTCTCTTGGAATCAGCATGGTGATGCATTGTTCCCAACAGTGCTTTTAGTAGTCAAACATCACAGAGCTCTCTCTGGTTGTCTCTTGGTTCCCATTTAAGAACAAGCCACTCTGGCAAATGGTCCTATTGACCCATTCAAATCTTTCACTTACTCCCTCCTGCTTAGGCAAAAAGTCCCAGAAATTTCTGTGAAGTAATACTCGCACAGTAAATATTTAACAGAGGGAATGTCTCAGGCCTCCTGTGTGCTCTCCATACACTCAAAATGACTGTGATACTTTATTTTGGGAATGGAAACTCTGTTGTGCCCATCTCCTTTCCCCATTTCAGACTCATGTTATGAATTAGCTTGCCTTTCTGATGGGACCATTAATGATTTACTCTTGCAGACTGCTGAGTCAAAGCTGGTACATAGAGGGCTGTAGATGTGAAGGCCAGACATCCAATTTAGCTATCACCTTTTAGCTAAATGGAGCCTTGTTCACTTAACAAACTGATTCACAAATGGAGAAGCTGATGCTGCTCCAATAAAACCATTTCCCACCCTTTTTGGATTTGCTTGTTTTATTTCAGTGGGGCAAGAGGGTGCTGGTGTTGCTGCATTCAAGATTCTTTCAGACTTGATTCTGAAGTGCAGTTCTCCTTCACAGCTGAGGTACAACTGTTTTAGAATAGAACCAGAAACTCTGAAAACCAAGGGAAGAACATGTGTGAACAAGACACTGGATGGGAGATTCTTTAACAAAGTTATCCAGGAGTAGATACAGTCCAAGACTGACCACTGGGGCTGCAGTTAAGTCAAGGTGTGAATGTAAATCTCACCCTGGTGAGATGGATCTCCCCAAGGCTTCTGACACAGGCTCCCACAGGCTCCTCCTTGAGAAACTGAGACACTATGACCTGGTCTGTGGGGTGGGAGGGGAACTGGTTGGCAGGCTGTACACAGAGGGTGGTAACAGAATCATAAAATCATAGAATGGTCCAGGCCAAAAGGGACCTCCAAAGGTCATTCAATCTGAACCCCCTGCAGTCAGCAGGGACATCCCCAACTAGACCAGGCTGCCCAGAGGCTTGTTCAGTCTGACCTTGAATATCTGCAGGGAAAGGTCCTCAACCACCTCCCTGAGCAACCTATAGTTTCATAGTTTCATAGTTTCATTCAGGGTTGGAAGGGACCACAAGGATCATCTAGTTCCAACCCCCCTGCCATGGGCAGGGACACCCCACACTAGATCAGGCTGGACAGAGCCTCATCCAGCCTGCTCTTAAACACCCCCAGGGACGGGGCCTCCACCACCTCCCTGGACAACACATTCCAGGGTTCCAGGTACCTCTTCCAATGTTCCACCACCCTCCTAGTGAAGAACTTCTTCCTGATAGCAAATCTAAATCTGCCCTTCTCTAGTCTGAAGCCAGTGCCCCTCATCCTGTCACCACAGGCCCTTGTAAACAGTTTCTCTCCATCCTTCCTATAAGCCCTTTCAGGTACTGCAAGGCTGCTATCTGGTAACCCTGGAGCCTCCTCTCTTCAGGCTGAACACCCCCAGCTCCCTCATTCTGTCCTCATAGCAGAGGTATTCCAAGCTCCTGATCATTTTCATGGCCCTCCTCAGGACCCTCTCCATCAGGTCCATGCTCTTCTTATACTGAGGGGTCCAGACCTGTACACAGTACTCCAGGTGAGGTGTCCCCAGAACAGAGCAAAGTGGCAGAATCACCTCTCTGGATCTGCTGGCTGTGATACTTTTGATGTAGCCCAGGATGTGATTTGCCTTCTGGGCTGCAAGCACACACTGCCTGCTCATGTCCAAATAGCTCTTTCTAAGACTGGCAACCTGTCACTAGTGGGATTCCCCCAGGGATCAATATTGGGCCCAACACTGTCTAATATCTTCATTAATGATTAAGATATTGGAATTAAAAGCACTCTGATAAATTTTGCTGATGACACAAAAAATAAGTGGTGAAATTGGCACTCCAGAAGGGAGAGTCACCCTCCAAGAAGATATTGACAGGCTGATTGAATGGACAAGAAGGAACTGCATGAAGATTAATGATGCCAAGTATAGGATCTTGCACCTGGGAACATATAACACAGGAATGCAGCTCAGGATGAGAGCCACTTGGCACAAGAGGACACAGTCTCAAGCTGTGCCAGTGGAGGTTTAGGCTGGATGTTAGGAAGAAGTTCTTCCCAGAAAGAGAGATTGGCCATTGGAATGTGCTGCCCAGGGAGGTGGTGGAGTCACCATCCCTGGAGGTGTTTAGGAAGAGACTGGATAAGGCACTTGGTGCCATGGCTTAGTTGATGAGATGGTGTTGGGTGATAGGTTGGACTCAATGATCTCTGAGGTCTTTTCCAACCTGGTTAATTCTGTGTGATCTGTAAGAGGTTCCTGCTCACTGTCACTGTAGGATGATCATTAATTGCCCCTTCCAGCACAAACCATTCTGTGATTCCAGCCACATTATCATCAATGCAATGGGGCTACTGCCTAATCCCCTCCCTGTTCCACCCAGGGTTGTCTGGCTGCAGCTAAAGTCCTCATTTTTTTTTTCAGGGTGTTTCAGGCGAGTTGTTGTCTTGGAAAGCTTTTGATTCGATTTCTCCAGCCAGCCCGATGCTCTTATGGGAAACAGTGGGAGATCATTCCATGCATGGGAAAGTGTCTTTGCTCAGGGCGAAATGTGCTGGTTGCTGAACCAAGCTGCATTGCCTTTGTGTCAGGATGATTTGAGGGCAATGCTGAAGCTTTAACAATGCAGAAAATAAATTCATATCTCTCTGTGTGTCTTCCTGCTCACACACTTGTGAAAGGGGGGATACTGCCAAACTTAAGCACAGAGGGGCAGGGGAGACAAAACTTCTGTCTGAGCAGAGAAGAATGATTACTCAAACCCCTCAGAGATGAGGCAGAGAGGATAAGGCATCCATACACTGGAGGCCACCAGGCACCAGTAGTTTTAACTGAAAGTGTGTGTGGGGGAAAGGTATAAAATCACTCCTTTGTGGACAGGAAACAAAAATGCGCAGACTGAACCCTTGCTCAGCAGGAGCAGTGGAAGGAGGAAGTCAGCCGCCTGCAAAAACAGCAGAAGTGTTAGGGGCACACCCTTCTTATCCACCAGAAAGACATCATGGGGCACTGTTGGTCCTTCAGATGGTGGATTGGTGAGGACCAGCCTTGGAATGGCCAGCAAGAACACTGCAAGATCTCCCAGTGACTGGTTCTAGTAGGCCACTGTGACTTCTTCCTCTACACTTTTAGAATCATCAGGAAGCTGTTAAGCACAATAGTACAGCCTGCAGCTACTTTTGGGGTGACAGAAATGGAATCAAACTCCCTTCCCTTCCCTTCCCTTCCCTTCCCTTCCCTTCCCTTCCCTTCCCTTCCCTTCCCTTCCCTTCCCTTCCCTTCCCTTCCCTTCCCTTCCCTTCCCTTCCCTTCCCTTCCCTTCCCTTCCCTTCCCTTCCCTTCCTTCCCTAACCTTCCCTAACCTTCCCTAACCTTCCCTAACCTTCCCTTCCCTAACCTTCCCTTCCTTCCCTAACCTTCCCTAACCTTCCCTTCCCTTCCCAAACCTTCCCTTCCCAAACCTTCCCTTCCCTTCCCAAAC
The DNA here is from genome assembly GCA_011125475.1 of Melanerpes aurifrons. Lineage (NCBI taxonomy): Eukaryota > Metazoa > Chordata > Aves > Piciformes > Picidae > Melanerpes > Melanerpes aurifrons. The sequence continues at coordinate 9,834,661 of WWNC01000044.1, forward strand.
CTTGGAATGGCCAGCAAGAACACTGCAAGATCTCCCAATGACTGGTTCTAGTAGGCCACTGTGACTTCTTCCTCTACACTTTTAGAATCATCAGGAAGCTGTTAAGCACAATAGTACAGCCTGCAGCTACTTTTGGGGTGACAGAAATGGAATCAAACTCCCTTCCCTTCCCTTCCCTTCCCTTCCCTTCCCTTCCCTTCCCTTCCCTTCCCTTCCCTTCCCTTCCCTTCCCTTCCCTTCCCTTCCCTTCCCTTCCCTTCCCTTCCCTTCCCTTCCCTTCCCTTCCCTTCCCTTCCCTTCCCTTCCCAAACCTTCCCTTCCCAAACCTTCCCTTCCCTTCCCTTCCCTTCCCTTCCCTTCCCTTCCCTTCCCTTCCCTTCCCTTCCCTTCCCTTCCCTTCCCTTCCCTTCCCTTCCCTTCCCTTCCCTTCCCTTCCCTTCCCTTCCCTTCCCTTCCCTTCCCTTCCCTTCCCTTCCCTTCCCTTCCCTTCCCTTCCCTTCCCTTCCCTTCCCTTCCCTTCCCTTCCCTTCCCTTCCCTTCCCTTCCCTAACCTTCCCTAACCTTCCCTTCCCTAACCTTCCCTTCCCTTCCCTTCCCTAACCTTCCCTTCCCTAACCTTCCCTAACCTTCCCTTCCTTCCCAAACCTTCCCTTCCCTTCCCTTCCCTTCCCTTCCCTTCCCAAACCTTCCCTTCCCTTCCCAAACCTTCCCTTCCCAAACCTTCCCTTCCCAAACCTTCCCAAACCTTCCCTTCCCAAACCTTCCCTTCTCAAACCTTCCCAAACCTTCCCAAACATTCCCAAACCTTCCTAAACCTTCCCAAACCTTCCTAAACCTTCCCAAACCTTCCCTTCCCAAACCTTCCCTTCCCAAACCTTCCCTTCCCAAACCTTCCCAAACCTTCCCTTCCCAAACCTTCCCAAACCTTCCCTTCCCAAACCTTCCCTTCCCAAACCTTCCCTTCCCTCTGAATTTCTTCTTCTTTTATTTTGCAATTTTTATGTTTTATTTAACTCAATCTGAATATCTTCTGTACTGATTTTTTTTTCATTCTATTCAATATCCTTGTTGAATGGTATAGAGAGAAACAGAGGGAGGGTTGCCTGTGCTTTTCCTTCAGCATGAGCTCCTAATTCCCATCCATGCTAATGTAACTGGCACACATGCATCAAGGGGAGAAGAGACCCCTGAGGGTTCACAAAATATGCAGATGACTGGTTTTTAATGAATGCAAAATGTAAAACAAAAGAAGTATCACAGTCAAGCTGCTCATGCATAATAAAGTCACAGTGAAAAGGGAGCAAATAAATAAAAAACTCTTCTTGTCTATAACCATCCTTAATATGCAATGGACAATTGGGAACAGCAGGCCTTCTGAAGACCACATCACCAGATAGCAAGTGCGTTTTGGCAATGTGCTTTGAAACCATCCACGGCATTTCTCGAGCTTTGTCTCACCAGATTATGGGGAAAATACTCAGGCCTCTCCCAATGCACACATTGTAGGGCAAGTTGGGAGGTCTCCCCACTGAGACTGGAAAAGTCTGGCAGGATATCACAGTGGGGCAGTAGACTAGACTAGACTAGACAGGAATAGAATAGAATAGAATAATAGAATAGAATAAACCAGGTTGGAAGAGACCTTCAAGGTCATCGCGTCCAACCTATCACCCAACACCACCTAATCAACTAACCCATGTAACCAAGCACCCTGTCAAGTCTCCTCCTGAACACCTCCAGTGACGGCAACTCCACCACCTCCCCAGGCAGCCCATTCCAATGGGCAATCACTCTCTCCGTGTAAAACTTCCTCCTGACCTCCAGCCTGAACTTCCCCTGGCGCAGCCTGAGACAGAATAGAATAGAGTAGAGTAGAGTAGAGTAGAGTAGAGTAGAGTAGAGTAGAGTAGAGTAGAGTAGAATAGAATAGAATAGAATAGAATAGAATAGAATAGAATGAACCAGGTTGGAAAAGACCTCAGAGATCATTGAGTCCAACCTATCACCCAACACTATCTAATCAACTAAACCATGGCACCAAGTGCCTCATCCAGGCTCATCTTAAACTCTTCCAGTGATGGCGACTCTACCATCTCCCTGGGCAGCACATTCCAATGGCTAACAGCTCTCTCTGTGAAGAACTTTCTCCTCACCTCCAGCCTAAACTTCCTCTAGTGCAGCTTGAGACTGTGTCCTCTTGTTCTGGTTCTGGTTGCCTGGGAGAAGAGACCAATTCCCACCTGGCTACAGCTTCCCTTCAGGTAGAATATGAATATTAACCAACTTAAAGTAAAACTCCCAGTAAAGCAGTTTTCAGCACTTAGAAATCAGAGAAAATGATAATATACCTGCTCTGTACCAGGCAACTAGGGGAGAGATTAAAGGGAACACATGTATAAATGTCATTAGCATGCTAGCAGTGATATAAAAAACAAAACAAAACAAAACCAACACAAAATACCAACTTTTAAAATAAATGAGCTGCTACAAAATAAACTACCTTACCACAAAATGTACGTAGGGGATATACAAAGTAAATTAAAAAACAGATTAAAGCAACATCTGTATATTAACATCATCATAAAACAACATAGTAGTAATGGCAGTGGCATGCAAAGGTATTATAAAATTATAATCTACCCAAGATGTTATGTCAACTTAATGAAACTGTACAGCAAATACATCTCAAGTATGATGACTTTATGGTTCAAAAGCATCCTTTGCTGCAGCTGAGCAGAAGCAGGCAGACCTCAGTCATCACATACTCAATGGTCAGCACAGCCCACTACTGCAGTGATTTACCTCCAATTCCATTTTTTTTGCCTTTACAAATCTTATTTTGCCCCTTTATTGTGCCCAATCTGGGAGACTTAAGCATGAAAACATCTATTTGACTTTGCATCAAGACCTCTCTGCGAATACACACAGATCAGCAGCTAAGTCCCACTCCTCAGGTGACTTCTGGAGAGGAATTCTATTCTTTCTATTCTATTCTATTCTATTCTATTCTATTCTATTCTATTCTATTCTATTCTATTCTATTCTATTCTATTCTAAAAGATCATCTAGTTCTGGCCTCCTGCCATCGGCAGAGACATCTTTAACTGATCAAATTGCTCAGTCTGGGTAGGAATCTCTATATGCTCACTCTGTTCCTATACTCTCCCCAAGGCATTGACCATTGGTACCTCTTGAATAGTGACATAGATTAATCTTTAGTCTGTGCTCTTTTTCAGATTGTGCTGCACCCTTGCAAGCAGCATGCCTTTCCATGCAGCAAAACATCCTCATTCTGCACTCCCAACTTCCCATTAGTTTTCCATTACATGATGTTCAGGCAGTAGAGGGCTAAAATGTCTTGCTGGAATAGGACTAAAATCTCATAGATATTATTAGCTTCAGATAGTAAAAGAGCCTACATTTGCTGCCATCTCTAACTTGGCACATTAATGTCTTATGTAGCAAGGCTAATGCTATAAGAATTATGCAATATATATCATAATTGCTGAAGCAACTGTGCAAAGCTAATGAGAAAGCAGAGATCCTGCCTATGTGATAACAAGGATGGAAAATCCTGATACCATGTGACTACTGGTCTTTACGTGCCTTGTCTCCTTTCCATATGTCTTCTCTCTTGCGCTGAGAAAAATAGCTGGAGGAAAGGGAATGAATAAAAAAAGACAGCACAACAGTGGAATAGAATAGAATAGAATAGAATAGAATAGAATAGAATAGAATAGAATAGAATAGAATAGAATAGAATAGAATAGAATAGAATAGAATAGAATAGAATAGAATAGACCAGGTTGGAAAAAAATCTTTGAGATCATCAAGTCCAACCTACCACCTAACACCATCTGATCAACTAAACCATGGCACCAAGTGCCTCATCCAGGCTCATCTTAAACACCTCCAGTGATGGATTCAGGGGCTCAAGTCGTGTTCTCAGCCATCTCTCTAACATCAGCAATGGATGAGGAAACACTGAGGAAGGGCCGACAGGTCAATTCATGGCTCAGGGGCTGGTGCCATCGACAGGGCTTTGGGTTCCACAATCATGGATTGGTTTTCAAGGCACCAGAGCTGAAAACAACTCATGGGACACACTTGTCCCAGAGGGGGAAAAGAATCCTGGGGCAGGAATTGGCAGGGCTCATTGATAGGGCTTTAAACTAGATTTGAAGGGGAAGGGGTTAATAGTCTCCTGCTGGCTGGTGACAAACAGAGAGGCAGCTCACCAGCAGTAGAGAGAAGGAGAGCTGGTAAGGGCTCTCAACTTGCTGCCCTGAGGCAAGCCACAAATGATGCACCAGGACATTCTGTGGAAACCGAGGGGAATTGGCACAAGAGGAGGACAGGGCCAGCCCAGCTGAAGTGCTTCTATGAGAATGCACGCAGCTTGGGCAACAAACAGGATGAGTTAAGGGCCACTGTGCTGCTGGGATGCCACGACATAGTGCCTGTTACTGAAACTTGGTGGGATGAATCCCATGACTGGGATGTAGGGATAGATGGGTATAAGCTCTTTAGGAAGGATAGGCAGGGAAGGAGAGGAGGAGGTGTTGCCCTCTATGTCAATAGCCAGTTGCAATCAGTGGAGCTCCAACTGGGGAGAGATGATGAGCTGGTTGAGAGTGTATGGGTTAAAATTAAAGGCAAGACAAGGGAAGGAGACATTACTGTGGGGGTCTCCTACAGGCCACCTGACCAGCAGATCCAAACAGATGAGGCCCTCCATAGGCAAATAGAAGCAGCTTCCAGGTCACAAGCCCTGGTCCTCATGGGTGATTTCAACCACCTGGACATCTGCTGCAGGGACAACACAGCAAGGCACCAGCAATCCAGGATGCTCCTGGACTGCATAGAAGACAACTTCCTCCTCCAAATGGTAGAGGAACCAACAAGAAATGGTGCTATGCTGGACCTTGTTCTCACCAACAGGGAAGGGCTGGTAAGCAATGTGAGGCTCAGAGAGGGCCTTGGTTGCAGTGACCATGAAGCAGTTGAATTTAATCTCCTCAGGGCAATCAGGAGGAAGTATTCCAAGCTCACGACCCTAGACTTTAGGCGTGCAGATTTTGATCGCTTCAGGGATCTGATAGCCAAAGTGTCGTGGGGACAAAGCCCTGGAGGGAAGAGGTACCCAGGACAGCTGGTCAGTATTCAGGGACCACCTCCTCTGTGTCCAGGAGTATATATGTATACCAACAAAGAGAAAAGCAGGAAAGAATGCTAGGAGGCCTGCCTGGATGGGCAAGGAGCTACTGGACACACTATTACTCAAAAAGAAACTCTACAGGAAGTGGAGAGAAGGACAGCTAGAACAGGGGGAATATAAGGAAGCTGCCCGAGCAGCGAGAGTCCTGGTTAGGAAAGCCAAAGCAGAGTTTGAATTGAATCTAGCCAGGGAGATTAAAGGGAACACTAAGAACTTCTACAGGTATATTAATGGGAAGAAGAAGACAAGGGAAGGTGTGGGCCCCCTCAGAAAGGAAAATGGTGACATGGTCACAAGTGATGAGGAAACAACTGAGGTACTTAATAACTTCTTTACCTCAGTCTTCACTGCAAGGGCCTCTAGCCACACTCCTGATGTTATGGAAGTCAAAGCCAGGGACAGGGAGGAAGAACTGCCCATTGTAATTGCAGATCAGGTTCGTGATCATCTGAAGAACCTGAAAGTGTTCAAGTCCATGGGACCTGACAGGATACACCCACGGGTACTGAGAGAACTGGCAGATGAGGTTGCTAAACCCCTCTCTATTATATTTCAAAAGTCATGGCAGTCTGGGGAAGTCCCCACAGACTGGAAAAGGGGAAACATTGCCCCCATCTTCAAAAAGGGTAAGAAGGAGGAACCAGGGAACTACAGGCCAGTCAGTCTCACCTCTGTGCCTGGAAAGATCATGGAGCAGATCCTCCTGGAGTCACTACTCGCTCAAAAGAATAGTGAAGAGGTGATTTGGAACAGTCAGCATGGCTTTGCCAAGGGCAAATCCTGCCTGACCAACCTGGTGGCCTTCTATGAGCAGGTGACAAAATTAATAGATGAGGGGCGAGCAACTGATGTCATTTACCTGGACCTGAGCAAAGCCTTCGACACTGTCCCGCACCACATCCTGGTCTCCAAACTGGTGACACATGGGTTTGATAGGTGGACCACTAGATGGATAAGGAACTGGCTTGATGGCCGCACCCAAAGAGTGGCTGTCAATGGCTGCATGTCCCAGTGGAGGCCAGGGACAAGCGGAGTCCCTCAGGGATCAGTCCTGGGACCTGTCTTGTTCAACATCTTTGTGGGTGCCATGGACAGTGGCATTGAGTGCACCCTCAGCAAGTTTGCTGATGACACCAAGCTGTGTGGTGCAGCAGACACGCTGGAGGGAAGGGAGGCCATCCAGAGGGACCTTGACAGGCTGGAGAGGTGGGCACAAGCCAACCTCAGGAGGTTCAACAAGAGCAAGTGCAGGGTCCTGCATCTGGGTGGAGGCAATCCCAGGCACAAATCCAGGCTGGGCAGTGACTGGCTGGAAAGCAGCCCTGAGGAGAGAGACTTGGGGGTGCTGGTGGACAAAAAGCTCAACAGGAGCTCTCAGTGTGCACTTGCAGCCCGCAAAGCCAATCAGATCCTGGGCTGCACCCAGAGAAGTGTGGCTAGCAGGTCGAGGGAGGTGATCCTCCCCCTCTACTCAGCTCTGCTGAGACCTCACCTGGGGTGTTGTGTCCAGTTCTGGAGCCCCTATTACAAGAGGGATGTGGAGGTGCTGGAACGTGTCCAGAGAAGGGCCACGAGGATGATCAGAGGGCTGGAGCACCTCTCCTATGAGGACAGACTGAAGGAGTTGGGGCTGTTCAGTCTGCAGAAGAGAAGGCTCCGAGGTGACCTCATTGTGGCCTTCCAGTATCTGAAGGGGGCCTACAAGAAGGGTGAGGAAGGACTTCTCAGGATCTCAGGTAGTGATAGGACTAGGGGGAATGGAATGAAGCTGGAGGTGGGGAGATTCAGGCTAGATGTGAGGAGGAGGTTCTTCACCATGAGAGTGGTGAAGCCCTGGAATGGGTTGTCCAGGGAGGTGGTTGAGGCCCCGTCCCTGGAGATGTTTAAGAGCAGGCTGGATGAGGCTCTGTCCAGCCTGATGTAGTGTGGGGTGTCCCTGCCCATGGCAGGGGGGTTGGAACTAGATGATCCTTGTGGTCCTTTCCAACCCTGACTGATACTGTGATACTATGTTACTATGGTGACTCCACCACCTCCCTGGGCAGCACACTCCAATGGCCAATCTCTCCTTCTGTGAAGAACTTCTTCCTCACATCCAGCCTAAACCTCCCCTGGCACAGCTTGAGACTGTGTCCTCTTGTTCTGCTGCTCTTTGCCTGGGAGAAGAGACCAATCCCCAGCTGGCTACAACTTCCCTTCAGGTAGTTTTAGATAGCAAGGTCTCCCCTGAGCTGCCTCCTCTCCAGGCTTAGCAACCCCAACTCTCTCAGCCTCTCCTCATGGTAGGTGGGAACAAGGACATGTTTATCTACTGGAAATATGCTTCTGCATGTGTCTCACCTGTAGCTAATTCTTCCTAAGATGCTCCCTACAAAAGTGCATACAGCTGGGAGAAATGTCCCATCTTTGGTTGGTTTCTCCTGTTGCCCTCTAGCCCTTTGCTCGCTTGTGGAAGGTCGTCCTGTGCTGCCATTGATGCAGCAACCAGCTGGAGCATCTGAAGTGGATGTGGGAAAGCTGTGAAGAGACACCAGTCCCACAAAGCTCTCTAAAAACCATGAATTGTGGGGCAAGGCTCACATCCAGCTCGTGCATCAGGTCTACCTGCTAAAATTGCTTTTGCTTGTGACAATATGATAAATTCACATATAGCATGCTGCAAGCTCTGCCAAGGAGCAGAGTTGTGGTTATCCATGCCAACAAGTGGAAGATCCTAACCACAGCAGGCTGCTCAGCACAGGCCCTGTGAGAAGAGGCTGAGGGAGCTGGGGTTGCTTAGCCTGGAGAAGAGGAGGCTCAGGGGAGACCTTATTGCTCTCTACAACTCCCTGAAAGGAGGTTGTATCCAGGTGGGGGTTGGTCTCTTCTCCCAGGCAAGCAGCACCAGAACAAGAGGACACAGTCTCAAGCTGCGCCAGGGGAGGTTCAGGCTGGATGTTAGGAAGAAGCTCTTCCCAGACAGAGAGACTGGCCATTGGAATGTGCTGCCCATGAGGTGGTGGAGTCACCATCACTGGATGCGTTTAGGAAGAGACTGGGTGAGGCAGTTGGTGCCATGGCTTAGTTGGTCAGATGGTGTTGGGTGATAGGTTGGACTTGATGATTTCAAAGGTCGTTTCCAACCTGGTTAAATCTATTCTATTCTATTCTATTCTATTCTATTCTATTCTATTCTATTCTATTCTATTCTATTCTATTCCATTCCATTCCATTCCATTCCATTCCATTCCATTCCATTCCATTCTATATGCTGATCTTCGGCCATCAGCTGAGCAGGCAGCTTCAGGCAGGCTGCTGTTTGTATTAGGTACAGAAAGTTGGAACAGCAAAATGCTGTTCACCAAGAGGTCTGGATCCAAGATACGTCTGATTCAATAAAAGGGTGGTGGTGAGTAAATCTTGCAGACAGTTACAATTTAGGTCACCTCTGTTCCTCTGTTCTTTCCTGTGGCAGTGCCTGTGAAAAGAAGTGCATTTCCAAAGCCTCACCTGTGTCTTTTGCAAGCACCAGGCAAGAGACATTCAGAGACACCACCTCTCACAAACGCAAACCCAGGCTCACTCCACCAGCCAAGTGGTGAGCTCAGCAACTTCCTGCCTTTACAAAGAGTGCATGGCCATGTGCTATGCCCCATGCTCATCCCACCATCTCCCTTTGCACCCCAGAGCAGTATGGCCACCTCTGTTATAAGATCTGTTGCATGTGAAACCCACAGGTGCATTTTTATGGAGCTCCCTGTTGAAGAAAGGACCTATGGACAGCTCACCAAGCCCTACTCTGCCTTTGACTACTGAGTTGTGCCCTGCTTGTACTCCATCCACTGTAGGTTTCATTACTGTCTTTGAAGAAAATCTCTCTGCTGGTCCTGTCTGTTTTGTGGCTGTTGCAGTTGTTTGTTTTCATTTTAATGCAATACCTCAAGTGAAATGCAGAAGTTTTAATAAGAGAGGAATGATCATTCAGTGGATTTCACTGCAGTGGGAAGGAACCAAAAAGGAGGGGTAAAAAATGGGAACATTCACAGCTTATGGCAAGGGAAATGGAATATTTAATAAGCAAAACACTGTATGTGCAAGGAGGGCTCCCCCAGCCCCCCGCTTTCTTCCTTTGCAGAAATTAAACAACTTTTACACACCACGTAGTCTTCAGTACAGTATGCTAATGATGTCCCTGATGCCCTCTTCATCTGATCAAACTTAATTGTCTGTGTCAGGCTGCCAATTAACAAAAGGATCTCCTAGAGTACCAACTTCCAGAGCTACCTTAAAGGTTAATTGAATCATGTAAGCCCAATGCTCTGGTGGACTCAACTTCAGGATCCTACTCTAACCAGGGGTCTGTAGGGGTAACACATGAAGGAAAAGTTTAATTGCTAAAGCAGCCAAATCTAACAGTTGCATTAGGAAAGAAATGATCTTTCACAGCTCTCCCTCCTCACTTTTCTTTTTTTTTTTTTTTGTTTTTACCAGAGCTTTGAAATAATCTTGGTTTTTTTCTATGTATCAAGCAGTTTCTAGATTTCGCTAGCAGGAGGTAAACAGGAAGAACCAAATTTTGCTTTTCAGTGCACGTGCAAACTGGGTCAAACAAGATAACCAGAAAAATCCAAATCCATTCCTTTATTCACACACTGGGTTTTTTTTTAATACTTCCCTGCCAAATGCAAGGCAGTGGTGGGTAGAGGATCACAGCATGAGCTGTGGGGATAAGGAAGCAACAAGCACTGCCCTTGCTCTAGGCATTGAAAACCAGCCAGAGGCTATTCCTGTTTCCTCTCCATCTGCCTCATTTTCCATGATAGCCATTATTATTCATTCCTGATAGTTTACCCTTTATTTTTTTCTTTTTTAATAACAAACACATTTTTGCAGTGCCTATCTTAGAATGGAATGGAATGGAATGGAATGGAATGGAATGGAATGGAACGGAACGGAACGGAACGGAACAGAATAGAATAGAATAGAATAGAATAGAATAGAATAGAATAGAATAGAATAGAATAGAATAGAATAGAATAGAATAGAATTAACCAGGATGGAAAAGTCCAACCTCTCATCCAACACCATCTAATCAACTAAACCATGGCACCAAGTGCTTCATCCAGTCCCTTCCTAAACACCTCCAAGGACGGTGACTCCACCACCTTCCTGGGCAGCACATTCCAATGCCTAACAACTCTCTCTCTGAAGAACTGTCACCTCACTTCCAGCCTAAAACTCTCCTGGTGCAGCTTGAGACTGTGTCCTCTTGTTCTGGTTGCCTGGGAAAAGAGACCAACCCTCACCTGGGTACAGCCTCCCTTCAGGGAGTTGTAGACAGCAATAAAGTCTCCCCTGAGCCTCCTCTTCTCCAGGCTAAGCAACCCCAGCTCCCTCAGCCTCTCTTCTCACAGGGCTGTGCTTCAGACCCCTCCCCAGCTTTGTTGCCCTTCTCTGGCCACCTTCCAGCAAGTCAACATCTTTCCTAAACTGGGGAGCCCAGAACTGGACACAGGACTCAAGGTGTGGCCTAACCAGTGCTGAGTACAGGGGCAGAATGACCTCCCTGCTCAGGCTGGCTACACTGTTCCTGATGCAGGCCAGGATACCCTTGACATTCTTTGCCACCTGGGCACACTGCTGGCTCATGTTCAGCCTATTGTCAAACAATACCCCTAGTTCCCTTTCTGCCTGGCTACTCTCCAGCCACTCTGACCCCAGCCTGTAGCACTGCATGGGGTTGTTGTGACCAATGTGTAGAACCTGGCACTTTGATGTGTTCAGTCTCATGCCCTTGGGCTCTGTCTTTGCCACAAGAGATGTTTCAAAGAGGGTGAACTAGAAAATGGTACCTATTAAGAAATATTGAATAAAAGTAAATTCAATATTGAATAAATAATCTGACTAAAATAGAGCCTGGGTTGAGAGTAGGGTCCCTGAAGTCACAGGCTACAGCTGGATTCCCTCATTCTTTTGTAAACCTTACAGTTTTTGAGGGAATCTTGCTATGTTTGGATGAAATGCCATGTCACTCCTGTTTGCTTGTTAGCCCAGAAGCGGAGCTTGAGTTGGGCTTCATGTCTTATTTATCTGGTTCTTAAGATAACAGGACGTCATTGTTTTGGGGCCTAAAAATGTGCAAAACCACAAAGGAGGTGATTTCAAATAAAGCAATAATAATATTCTGAAAGGCCTGAAAGGTGTCAGTTAAGAAAAGAAAAGAAAAGAAAAGAAAAGAAAAGAAAAGAAAAGAAAAGAAAAGAAAAGAAAAGAAAAGAAAAGAAAAGAAAAGAAAAGAAAAGAAAAGAAAAGAGAAGAAAAGAAAAGAGAAGAAAAGAGAAGAGAAGAAAAGAAAAGAAAAGAAAAGAGAAAAGAGAAGAAAAGAAAAGAGAAGAAAAGAAAAGAGAAGAAAAGAAAAGAGAAGAAAAGAGAAGAGAAGAAAAGAAAAGAGAAGAGAAGAGAAGAGAAGAGAAGAGAAGAGAAGAGAAGAGAAGAGAAGAGAAGAGAAGAAAAGAAAAGAGAAGAAAAGAAAAGAAAAGAAAAGAAAAGAAAAGAGAAGAAAAGAGAAGAAAAGAGAAGAAAAGAAAAGAAAAGAGAAGAAAAGAAAAGAAAAGAAAAGAAAAGAAAAGAAAAGAAAAGAAAAGAGAAGAAAAGAAAAGAGAAGAAAAGAAAAGAGAAGAAAAGAAAAGAGAAGAAAAGAAAAGAGAAGAAAAGGAAAGAGAAGAAAAGAAAAGAGAAGAAAAGAGAAGAAAAGAAAAGAGAAGAAAAGGAAAGAGAAGAAAAGAGAAGAAAAGAAAAGAAAAGAAAAGAAAAGAAAAGAGAAGAAAAGGAAAAGAAAAGAAAAGAAAAGAAAAGAAAAGAAAAGAAAAGAAAAGAAAAGAAAAGAAAAGAAAAGAAAAGAAAAGAAAAGAAAAGAAAAGAAAAGAAAAGAAAAGAAAAGAAAAGAAAAGAAAAGAAAAGGCAAGGCGACATAAATTAGAACAGGCTGGTGAAGCAGTGGTCCAACTGCAGTACCGCAGATGAGACAAGCAGGAGGTTGTCCAAAGGCATACCTGTGCTGAATGTAATTTTGAATTAACTCCATGTGTGTGTAAGCAGTCTGAGGACAAAAGTGAAAGAGGCATTGCTTAAGGGGTAAGAAATAACATAATTAAATTTGTCAAATAGTGATCAAAAATACCTTGCCAGCAGGAGTTTATGAAGGCATCTGATAACAGTGCTTGGCAAAGCTGGCTTCTCTGGCATCCTATTTACATACTGAGTCATAGAATCCTAGAATTGACAAGGTTGGAAAATACCTCAGAGATCATCAAGTCCAACCTGTCACCCAACATCTCATGACTAACTAAACCATGGCAACAAGTGCCACATCCTATCCCCTCTTGAACACCTCCAGGGATGGTGACTCTAACTACCTCCCTGGGCAGCACATTCCAGTGGCTAACAACTCCCTCAGTGAAGAACTTTCTCCTCACCTCCAGCCTAAACCTCTCCTGGTGCAACTTGAGACAGTGTCCTCTTGTGCTGGTTGCCTGGGAGAAGAGACCAACCCCCACCTGGTTACAATCTCCCTCTCCCCGGCCTCATTGCCTTTCTCTGAACATGTTCAAATGTCTCAATGTTCTTCTTAAATTGAGGGGCCCAGAACTGGACACAGGACTCCAGGTGTGGTATAACCAGTGCTAAGAACAGGGCAGAATGACCTCCCTGCTCCTGCTGGCCACACTATTCTTGATGCAGGCCAGGATGCCATTGGCCTTCTTGGCCACCTGGGCACACTGCTGGCTCGTGTTCAGCTGCTGTCAACCAGTACCCCCAGGTCCTTCTCTGCCTGGTTGCTCTCCAGACACTCTGACCCCAGCCTGTAGCACTGCATGGGGTTGTTGTGGCCAATGCGTAGAACCTGGCACTTGGACTTGTTGAATGCCAACCTGTTGGACTCTGCCCATCAGTCCAGCCTGTCAAGGTCCCGCTGCAGAGCCCTTCTACCCTCTAACTGATTAACATCTCCTCCCAGCTTGGTGTCATCCACAAATTTACTGCTGACTGACTCAATCACCTCATCCAGATCATCAATGAAGATATTAAAGATATTAAATTCCCATTGAAATGTGCTGCCTGGTGAAGTGGTGGAGTCGCCGTCATTGGAGGTGTTCAGGAGGAGACTTGATGGGGTGCTTGGTGCTATGGGTTAGTTGTTTAGGTGGGTTGGATTGGTTGATGGGTTGGATGCGATGATCTTGAAGGTCTCTTCCAAACTGATTTATTCTATGTAATTCTATGTAATTCTATGTAAAGAGGATGTATCCCAGCACTGATCCCTGGGGGACACCACTGGGGAGTGAGTCTTCACACATTTCTCCAGTCTTCACCCTAGAAGGGCAGGAAAGTGACTGGTACCCTTCTCTTGTAGCCAAATGATCCAAGGTGCAGAACATGACAGCGCCAGGGGCAGTAGGGGTATGATGGACAGGGCTGTGGAGCTGCTATCATCCCTCTACCTATCTTACACCAGGGGCTGGTTTCGCCACTCTATATGTGAAGAGGTGACCTGGGAAGGGATGTACTGGCCTGCATTAGGAATAGTGTGGCCAGCAGGAGCAGGGAGGTCATTGTGCCCCTGGACTCTGCTTTGGTTAGGCTGCACCTTGAGTCCTGTGTCCAGTTCTGGCCCCCTCAGTTTAAGAAGGACATTGAAACACTTGAACGTGTCCAGAGAAGGGCAACAAGGCTGGTGAGAGGCCTTGAGCACAGCCCTGTGAGGAGAGGCTGAGGGAGCTGGGATTGTTTAGCCTGGAGAAGAGGAGGCTCAGGGGTGACCTCGTTGCCCTCTACAACTACCTGAAGGGTGGTTGTAGCCAGGAAGGGGTTGGCCTCTTCTCCCAGGCAACCAGCACCAGAACAAGGGGACACAGTCTCAAGCTGTGCCAGGGGAGGTTTAGACTCGAGGTGAGGAGGAAGTTCTTTACCGAGCAAGTCATTCGTCATTGGAGCGGGTTGCCCAGGGAGGTGGTTGAGTCATCGACCCTGGAGGCATTCAAGAGGAGATTGGACGTGGCACTTGGTGCCATGGTCTAGTCATGGGGTCTGAGTTGGTAGGTTGGACTCGATGATGCTCGAGGTCCTTTCCAACCTAAGTGATACTGTGATACTGTAAGAATGTTCATGAGTCACACTGACCAACAGTTCAGCAAGGAGGGGTTTCTGATGGCAGCTCTGTGGCAATTCTCCCATTTCCCCACGAAAAGCTCAGAAGTTGACATATCTTGGCCACCCTTGAGACATGCTCAGTGTCCCTTCATATCTTGAACCATGGGTGAGTTAGAGCAAGTAAACTCACTGTGTCCAGCAGCAAAAGAATGCACTGACTAGGAGGAGCAGAGAAAATACTACAACCTAGTCCTCAGGAATGCATGTACAATGTTTGGGGGGGTGCAGGAGGGGGGGAAATGGTTGTAAAGCTAACAGCACCAACCCAATCCATGAATGGTAAATGTAACAAAGGGCAACAAAGCTGGGGAGGGGTCTGGAGCACAGCCCTAAGAGAAGAGGCTGAGGGAGCTGGGGTTGCTTAGCTTGGAGAAAAGGAGGCTCAGGGGAGACCATCTTGCTGTCTACAACTCCCTGAAGGGAGGTTGTAGCCAGGTGGGGGTTGATCTCTTCTCCCAGGCAAGCCGCACCAGAACAAGAGGACACAGTCTCAAGCTCTACCAGGGAGGTTTAGGCTTGATGTTAGGAAGAAATTCTTCATAGAGAGAGTGATTGGCCATTGGAATGTGCTGCCCAGGGAGGTGGTGGATTAACCATCACTGGAGGTATTTAGGAAGAGCTTGGATGAGACATTTGGTGCCATGGTTTAGTTGATTAGATGGTGTTGGGTGATAGGCTGGACTTGATGATCTCTGAGGTCTTTTCCAACCTGGTTAATTCTTTTCTATTCTATTCTATTCTATTCTATTCTATTCTATTCTATTCTATTCTATTCTATTCTATTCTATTCTATTCTATTCTATTCTATTCTATTCTATTCTGTTCCGTTCCGTTCCGTTCCGTTCCGTTCCGTTCCGTTCCATTCTATATGATCCTGGGGGTGTTTATCCAGAATTTATTTCCAAACTTCTTTTATTTGCCATTTGACCTTTCCCTCCATTTTTCATCTAAACATACATCACTTTAATAGTCTGGGCTTGATCAAAGTTCCCCTTGCTTAAAAACAATGCTCCGCTTCCAGTATAACACCTCCCTTTTGCTCTTAGGAAAAAAAGTAAATGAAAAAAAAACCCAACAAACTGCTTCATGTTTTGTCTTTTCCAAGGGTATTCCAGCAGCCCCCTCACCCTCTTGTAAGAGCTCTGTCCCCTCCCACAGCTGCACATCACGGAGATGGTGGTGGTTTGCAAGTAACTGACATGGCCTGCGTGTGAGCAAAGAGAAGCAGACATGACTGCCCCTCTACCAAACTCCTGCAAACTGATCTATTATCAACGGCGGGGGCCTGCTGTATTGCTGGCGGGCACAGTAATTAATTTCCATGCATATCATTGCCAGGATCGCTTACTGATCCAGGGAGCAAGATCAGAGATGTCACACCATAAATTGAGTCAGAGCCTTCACCTCTGTGTTCAGCGTGCAATTTTACACGCGCTTGACAAAGTAACAAACAGGGGGTAAAAAAGGCAGCAGTTCCCCAGGGTGATGGACAGGGGGAATTGGCCCAATAAATTGTTCCCTGTAAAAAGCAATGTTTTCCTCATTAAAAGGCAGTGAATTCTCTATTGCTTTTCATTAGTTGTGGCCTTGCTAGACGTAAGGTTTAATTGGCAGTGTGTTTACAGGACGCTGGCCCCAGAGGTGAAGGAGACAAAGAGGCTGAAAAGAGATTCTTATTTATTAAGGAGAGGTGACAGGCAGCCACTTAATAAGTTTTTGTGTGCATCCTGAAAGAAGTTGCACTGTGAAGAATGGCTATGCAGGTGTAACCCCTTCTGTGCCGCTGCTTCATCCATTTTTACCATCAGAATTTAATGTGTCCACCCCTCCCCTTTGCAAGGAAAATAAAATAATCAATGCATTTAACATAAAATAATAATAATTATAATAAATGCAAGCTTTCATTCTTTTCAAAGGCTCTGCCTGACTGCCCTGACCCTCAGGTTTATCTGAAATTTAATTAGTGGTGTTGGAGTCACTTTATGCCTGGAGGTGTTTATAAAATGTGTAGATGATGTGCTGAGAGACATAGTTTAGTGGTGGGGTTGGGTTAATGGTTTTACTCAATGTTCTGAAAGGTCTTTTCCAAAGGCCAAAATGATCCTATGATTCTAGGCAATGCTGAAGCAACCTCTCCCTGCTTAATAATTTTTTTTTTAAAAAAAAGATGTATTTTGATTACCCCACTGCTATTTATTCACAGGAAGGGATGAGTTTAGGGTCAATCTCTCCACACCCCAGTAAATGGGAAAAGCCCATGGGAATGGTAAAATATTCCTGTGTGGAAGGATGGGTCTTTTGATGCCCAATGAGCACCAGCATCTGTAAGAAGAGCCTCAGCATCCAGTAGTGACACAAACACAGAAATCAAAAATTTGTGTATAGGAGTGGAAAGATTAAATAGAAAACACAAAAAATCCAGGTGCTTCATGGAAAGAGATGAGAAGAGGCTCTTCCTATCAATGTCCAGCAGAACTGGTCTGACCTACAGACCTGAACTAAGTGAAGGACAAAAAAAATCCATTTACCCTTGAAGATTATACCACCAGCAGCAGCAGCAGCACCACCACGAATAATAAATAATAAATAATAATAGTAATAATAATCATCATCATCATCATCATCATCATCCACCTTTGGGGCAATTTCCAACTGTCTACCTGCATATGAAAATGCAATACTGGAATTTTGTCATGATTAAACCCAAGTTCCTGACAATCAGACAATTTCTATGACTAAGGATATTGAGACACTTGAACATGTCCAGAGAAGGGCAACAAAGCTGGGAAAGGGTCTTGAGCAGAAGCCCTGTGAGGAGAGGCTGAGGGAGCTGGGGTTGCTTAGCCTGGAGAAGAGGAAGCTCAGGGGTGGCCTTCTTGCTGTCTACAGCTACCTGAAGGGAGGCTGTAGCCAGGTAGGGGTTGGTCTCTTCTCCCAGGAAAGCAGCACCAGAACAAGAGGACAGAATCTCAAGCTGTACCAGGGGAGGGTTAGGCTGGAGGTGAGGAGAAAGTTCTTCACAGAGAGAATTGTTAGGCATTGGAATGTGCTGCTCAGGGAGGTGGTGGAGTCACTGTTTCTAGAGGTGTTCAAGGTGGAATTGGATGTGACACTTGTTGCCATGGTCTAGTAGTCATGAAGTGTTGGATGATAGGTTGGACTTGATGACCTTTGAGGTCTTTTCCAACCTTATTGATTCTGTGATTCTATGTTGAGGATTGTCCTCATCACCAACCTTGGAAGGAGAAGGAGGATACATTGGGAGGGAGAGAACATCTGTATGCCTATCACCATACAGCAAGAGATCAAAAAAAGTTCTGTGTGCTATGCAAAAAGACTGCCTGTGCTCCTGTCGCAATTGAAAAGACTGAAGAGAAGGAAGCAAAGACCAGGGCTTTGACCAGTGGCTGGGAGGAGACTGGTGTCTATGTGGGAAGGCTGGAGAACCAAGTTTGGGTTCTGCTTTGGGGATTGTCACACCTGCATTTTGCTTTTCATGAGTGATGTTGCATTTGTGCCTCCATGAGTTGCTGGGATGGTCTCATTCCCCATGACCAGACTATTTAAACTGTACTTGAAGAGTATTCCTAGAGGAGCTCCAATGAAACCTTTCCTTCTTTAATTCCCATATTCACACTTTTCAGTCTCTCTGATGCATTCAGGTGAACTTACCTGACAGCAGCATTGCTCCTGTGATTCTCATCATCTCACAGTTGTTTTAGCAGCATAACTTTGTTTTCCATGAAGTAACTACCTGGGAAACTATGGAGCTGTCAGTCTGACCTCAGTACCAGGGAATGTCATGGAGCAGATCATCTCAAGTGCCATTACACAAGGGCATGCCCTGCCTGACCAATCTGATCTCCTATGACAGGATGATCTGACTACTGGATGAGGGAAAGGCTGTGGATATTGCCTACCTACACTCTCAAAAAACCTTTGACACTGTTTCCCACAGAATTCTCACAGACAAACTGGCTGCTAGTGGCTTGGATGAGCTCACACACTGCTGGATAGTGTGTTCTGCTGGAGAGTGGTGTTCAATGGAGCTGGCAGCCAGTCACAAGTGTTGTTCCTCAGGGCTCAGTGTTGGGACCACTTCTGTTTAACATCTTTATCGATGACCTTGATGAAGACACAGAGTATGTCATCAGTAAGTTCACAGGTGACACCAAGTTGGATGGGATGTTGATCTGCATGAGGGTAGGGAGGCTCTACAGAGGGACTTGGATAGATTGGATCCATGGCCAATGTTACCAGGATGAGCTTCAACATGGCCAAATGCCAGGTCCTGCACTTGGATCACCACAACACCAAGCAAGACTCCAGGCTTGGGGCAGTGTGGCTGGAAAGCTGTCTGGCAGAAAGGCACCTGGGAGTTCTAATTGACAGGCAACTGAATATGAGCCAGCAGTGTGCCCAGGTGGCCAAGAAAGCCAATGGCATCCTGGTTTGTATCACAAATGCTGTGTCCAGCAGGAGCAGGGAGCTGATTGTCCCCTTGTGCTCAGCTCTGGTGAGGCCACACCTCCAGTGTTGTGTCCAGCTTTGGGCAGCTCAATACAGGTGAGCTGTGGAGGTTCTGGAGCCAGGACAGAGGAGGGCAAGGAAGCTGGGGAAGGGCCTGGAGAATAAATCCTATGAAGAGTGACTGAAGGACCGGGGGATGGTTAGTGTGGAAAAGAGAAGGCTGAGGGGAGACCTCATTGCTGTCTACAACTGCCTGAGAAGACATTGTAGAGAGGCTGGTACTGGTCTCTTCTCACAGGTAATTAGAGCAAGAGGGAATGGCCTCAAGCTGTGACTGGGTAGGTTTAGACTGGGCATTAGGAAACATTTTTTCAGGGCAAGAGTGGTCAGGCATTGGAATGTGCTGCCCACGGAGGTGGTGGAGTCACCAACCCTGGATGAGTTTCAGGTGGTTGGATGTGGTACTTGGGGATATGGTTTAGGGGTGAACCTTGTAGAATAAGGTCAAGGGTTGGACTTGGTGATGCTGAGGATCTGTTCCAACCTGAATGTTTCTGTGATTCTGTGAATGCCAAAAAATGAAATGAAATGAAATGAAATGAAATGAAATGAAATGAAATGAAATGAAATGAAATGAAATGAAATGAAATAAAATAAATTTTAAAAATCTACAAAATCTGGACTTCTGAATAATTTTTAATCCAGAAAAATGTAGGCTAAAGGGCAGCCAAATGTTTTTTATCCTTCATGCTTTTTCATATTAGCCTACCTTCCAGTTCCTCAGACAATCTGTGGAACTCTTCTATCAACTGGGACTATCTGGATCTACTTCTGCAATGGCAAAGAAGACAACATTTTCCCAGAGTTCAGTAGGGTGGCTGTCATGTCCCCCAAGTCAAATGGTGCCTGTCACAACCTGTTTCACCAGTCTTCTCCATTTGTCTTTCAAGAAAGTGGGAGGAGGCTAACTGATTAAAAACTCAGTCTCAGTCTCAGCAGAAAATATATGAAAATTGGAGGTGAGGAAAGCTGACAAAATCATGTAACTTCAGTAGTGATTGACAGGCTGGAGGAAGTAAATGAGCATTTGTTGAAGAACACATTTCTGCTATCTGCAGGAAAAATAGATAAATCAGGATCTATTTCAGCCCCTTATCAGAGCTTTGGGTTTTGAAGGAAATAGACCCCCACTCTGCTCTACAGCAACTAAGGCAGGAATTCAGAATCACTCAGATTTAAACCTGAGGAAGTTTTGCCAAATGATGCCATCAGATTATCCTGACTTGGCGACGCGAAAGGAATATCTGGTTGCAGCAGCTGGATCTGTGGGAAACTACCCTTGGGGGTTATCACCCACAGCCTTTCAAACCATCAGTGCTGGGTTTGATTCACTGACTGGAAAGGGATGCAGCTCCCTGGCTGCAATACAAAAGATAGGTTTATTGCTCACAGATGTCATACTCCAAGAAAGACTTGATGGCTCACAGTGGGATGCAGGCTAAAGACCAGGAGTCTTTAGGGATGCCCATGCCCAAACCTCTACCCCAACAGTGTAGGAG
Organism: Melanerpes aurifrons; assembly: GCA_011125475.1. Lineage (NCBI taxonomy): Eukaryota > Metazoa > Chordata > Aves > Piciformes > Picidae > Melanerpes > Melanerpes aurifrons. The sequence continues at coordinate 9,855,097 of WWNC01000044.1, forward strand.
AAAAATATTTCTACAACAAGAACAGGAGTTATAAGAGTATAATGTTTTAAGGGTGTCTAGAATGAAATATAATACAATAGAATAGAATTCTATTGGAATATACCCTCGAGATTAATAATAATAATAGTAATAATAATAATAATAACAACAACAACAAAAAATCAGGTTGGAAGAGACCTTCAAGATCATCGCATCCAACCCATCAACCAATCCAATCCACCTAAACAAATAAACCATGGCACCAAGCAGCACATCAAGTCTCCTCCTGAACACCTCCAATGATGGTGACTCCACCACCTCCCCAGGCAGCCCATTCCAATGGGCAATCACTCTCTGTGCATAGAACTTCTTCCTAACATCCAACCTAAACCTTCCGTGGCTCAGCGTGAGAATGTGTCCTCCTGTTCTGGTACTGGCTGCCTGGGAGAAGAGACCAACCTCTGCCTGTTTACAACCTCCCTTCAGGTAGTTGTAGAGAGCAATAAGGTCACCCCTGAGTCTCCTCTTCTCCAGGCTAAGCAACCACAGGTCCCTCAGTCTCTCCTCATAGGGCTGTGTTCCAAATCCCTTACAAACTTCGTTGCCCTTCTCTGGTCTCGCTCCAGCAAGTCAACATCCTTCCTAAACTGAGGGGCCCAGAACTGGACACAGTACTCGAGGTGTGGCCGAACCAGTGCAGTGTACATGGGCAGAATGACCTCCCTGCTCCTGCTGGCCACGCTGTTCTTGATGCAGGCCAGGATGCCATTGGCCCTCTTGACTGCCTGGGCACACTGCTGGCTCATGTTCAGCCTACCATCGAGCAGCAACCCCAGGTCCCTCTCTACCTGTCTGCTCTCCAGCCACTCTGACCCCAGCCTGTAGCTCTGCATGGGGTTGTTGTGGCCAATGTGTAGAACCTGGCACTTGGATGTGTTAAATCTCATGCTGTTGGACTCTGCCCATCTGTCCAGCCTGTTGAGGTCCCTCTGCAAAGCCTCTCTACCTTCCAGCAGATCAACTCCTGCCCCCACCTTGGTGTCATCAGCAAATTTACTGATGATGGGCTCAATGCCCTCATCCAGATCATCAATAAAGATGTTAAAGAGCACAGGGCCCAGCGCTGATCCCTGGGGCACATCAATAGTGACTGGCTGCCAGCTGGATGTGACACCATTCACCACCACTCTCTGGGCTCGGCCCTCCAGCCAGTTCCTAACCCAAGTCCAACCTATCACACAACACCATCTGATCAACTAAACCACGACACCAAGCACCCCATCCAGCCTCTTCTTAAACACCTCCAGTGATGGTAACTCCACCACCTCCCTGGGCAACACATTCCAAAGGCCAATCTCTCTCGCTGGGAAGAACTTCTTCCTAACATCCAGCCTAAACCTCCCCTGGCACAGCTTGAGACTCTGTCCTCTTCTTGCCACTCCCCACCTGGCTACAACCTCTCTTCAGGGAGTTGTAGGCAGCAAGAAGGTCTCCCCTGAGCCTCCTCTTCTCTAAGCTAAGCAACCACAGCTCCCTCAGCCTCTCCTCATAGGGCTATGCTCCAAAACCCTCCCCAGCTTTGTTGCCCTTCTCTGGACATCTTCCAGCATCTCAACATCTTTCCTAAACTGAGGGGCCCAGAACTGGACACAGGACTCAAGGTGTGGCCTAACCAGTGCGGTGTACAGAGGGAGAATGACCTCCCTGCTCCTGCTGACCACACTGTTCCTGATACAGGCCAGGATGCCATTGGCTTTCTTGGCCACCTGGGCACACTGCTGGCTCATGTTCAGCCCACTATCACCCACTACCCCCAGGTCCTTTTCTGTCTGGCTGCTCTCCAGCCACTCTGACCCTAGCCTGGTGCACTGCATGCGGTTGTTGTGGCCAATGTGTAGAACCTGACACACAGATATGCGTCTCCTAGATTTTGTGTTGGTTCTTTATCATACTCTCTGTGTCCTTGCTCTGCATCTTTTTTAGGTATCTTACTCTCCATTTCATACTAGCTATGAATGTCTTTTTTGAAGGATTTTTTTTCTAGCCATTGCTGCCCCTGTTTGCTGGTGAAAAACCTGCTCCTGAGAAGCTGGGTGCTGTTAGTTTTGGAGCCAAGTAGGCCCTGGTGACAATACACAATTCTTCGGTGTTTTATGATGTGTTTACTCATGAATACTCACAGGTTGAGGCTCTGGTCTCTCTGCACAGGGTTTACATACACAGAGCAGAAAATCACCTGGCCATTGTGGGGCTACTTGGGCTAGCCAGCACATGGGACTGCACCTGTCCACCACTGATGCCTCTGCCACAGCCATATCCAAGGCTCAAAGATGAGGGAATGTCTTGATTTGAAAAACATTGTTCCCAAAGCACAAGGCAGCATCACTGCAATTGCATTTGCTGATGAGGTTGTCTTGGATGGAAG